>VWYK01029602.1:256-16110 GCA_013399775.1 Semnornis frantzii | reverse complement strand
GGAACTCACAAACTGTCACAACCACATGGCTTCATTCTCTTCAAGCCCTTACGTGATGGCAAAGCTTTTAATTTTGACAAGTTTTCTTATGGCACTTTTCTGGCTGTTTTATAAACAAAAGCGAACATCACTGCTAGTTTTGGAAATGCAGAGCAGACTGATTTAAGGTTTCTAAGGCCTTAGGACAAAGGAATTACTGAAACACCTTTGAAATACCTTTAACTTCACCATAACTTTGAGACTGCAAACCTGCACATTGTTGGGTGTGGGTTTTTTGTTTTTTGTTTTGTTTTATTCTGGAGTCCTTGGGGAACAAAGTGTTCTATTATTCTTAAATGCAGTCTCATGGAGTACCTCGCTGTATTAGTATGTCACATCTCTGACTTAAAAATTCAGTCAGAAAATGGGGAACATAAACTGCTGACTGCAGATGCAAAATCTGACTGTTAAGTCTAATGTTCCAGGAGAAAATGTGTATGTAGGTGAGAAGTCACTCTCTCTGCTTTCCTGATTGCCTGACTCTTGGTTACTTGTTTCAGCTTTTCTAGCAGATCCTCAGAGAGTAGTCTCTTTTGTCTTTGGTGGCTCACATCAGCACAGGTCCAGCTGTGCTGTCAAGAGAAATGGGCATTTCTGAAATGGGCATTACAGAAAAAATAGCTTGTGATGGGGATCTCAAAGACTATCACCATGGCCATGGTGGGTCAGCAGTGAGCTAACCTCCAAGCTCTTCGTTTTGCAAGCTTGCTGTTTTAATAGAATTTTACATGCTATCTACATAAAACTAGCAGTTTGAGTTCTGGGGAAGAAAAGATTAGGAGTTTTTAAACCAGAGACAGAATAAATTGGTATTTGAAAGCTTCTAAGGATTTGTGCATGAAAGTGGAGAGGTTTCACTTTTAGTCAACATGTAAACTCTTCTGTGTTGAGGGAGCTGGGGTCGTTCAGCCTACAGAAGAGGAGGCTGAGAGGAGACGTCATTGCTCTCTACAACTAGCTGAAGGGAGGTTGGAGTGAGAGGCTGGCCCCCTCCTCCTTGGTGTCAAACAACAGGACCAGAGGAAGTGATTTCAGGCTGTGCTGGGGAGGTTCAGGCTGGATGCTAGGCAATATTTCTTCACAGAGAGGGTTGTCAAACATTGGAATGGTCTCCCCAGGACAGTGGTGGAGTCGCCATCCCTGGATGTGCTTAAGCAGCATGTGGACGTGGTGCTTAGGGACATGGTTTAGAATTGACCCTAAACGGTGTCGGAGGTTGGATTGGATGATCTTTGAGATCTCTTCCGACTGGATGCTTCCTGTGATTCTCTAATACAGAGCAAAGATCTTCTCAATGTTTTAGCTGAGGAGTCTGTAGCTTTGATCATAAGGGATGTACATCTCTAGTCGTTTCTTCCATGAACTGTAAGAGCAATAATCCTTGCTCTAAAACAAAGTGTTTCATATAGAGTATGCTTATAATCAGAATATGCAATGACATAGAACTTACTTTTAATGAATCTGGTGCATTGTAATCTAAAATCTGATGTCATTAGTTTGTACCACAGGCATATTTCTCTGCAACACATGTAGATCCTGTCAGTATTGAAACTGAAGTCACTCAACAGTCAGAGGTGAACCTGATGGTTTATGGCCTAAGTTCTTAATGAAGTTCTTTGCAGAGCTTTTGCAAATGAACTAGCATCCTCTGTTCTGGGCATGTCTGGCTGATCTCAGGCAGCCATACACACCTGTTCTGAAGTAAGGGAGAGAAGGAGTCCTCTCTGCATGGGGAGGTGAAGAGCAGCTTCATCGGGTATTCTGCCAGCACCTGTGCTGTTGCGCAAGCAGCAGGGACCTGCAGCAAGGGGAACAAAGCCAAGAATGGGGGCCCACTTGAAATATGTTGCTCCTCAGAGGCTTTTGGAACTCCAGCTTTGAGTTTCCGCCCTTTGGGACCCGTTCTTTACCTGCCTGCTTGTTCCATTCAGTGATAAATGTCACTGTTTTGTTAATGTGGCCTGGTGGCTGGAACTGACTGGGCCTCTTGTGTGCAGCTCTTGATGTAGTAAGGCACAGGCTTCCTCTTTTCAGACCCTAGCAGAACCAGCTCAGTACAGTTCCTGTGAACATCATCATGCTTCCCATTGCTATGGGAGCTGTGCAAAGCCTATTTCTTCTCCTGGGTTTTCTAGTGTCTTTTGCAAAGCCGATCATTGACTCTGTGGCTCCCTGCTAGGGACTATTCACTAGCTTAATTAGCTCACTGGCCAGCTGATTGCGAGTGGTTCTCCTGCCCTAGCAATCAAATAGTGGTAAGGACCCTGTGTTTTAAGAAAAACTTTTTGTGCTATTTGGCTTTTACCTTTCTGGCTATTTTCTTCCACCTTACCATTATTTTCTCACCTGGCCTCATCTTATGACTTATGACAGGGAGGGCAAGGCACCTTGCTTTCCATCTACCCTGTAGTATTCCTCTGTTACTGGTTGTTTTCTAAACTAAAACCCCTCTTTAAAGAGGAGCATGTGTGCAAGTTCACCTTGGCATCTGAGGCACACTTAGCTGCAATGGGAACAAGCTTACTTTACTATTTTTTGTTGAAAGCAAGTGCCAATGACTACTGAAGTGCGTTCAGCCTTTTCGCCTAGCAGTCATGCAGAATTTTCAAATTAATTCAGCTTCTTAGAGACAAAGCAGTCCCACTGGTACTCAGCCACGTTCTTGTCTCCTTAGCCATCTCAAAAGATTGTGCCAGCTCTTCTAGGAAGTGTCTGGAGATGGTTTTGGTGACTGATGTTGCTATTTGCCTTCAACTGTTCTTTCTTGGAGCCTACCTAGGTCAGCACCTTGCTCCCGCTTTGCTGCTCTTTCTTTATAGTAAGCCTCCTAATCCCCAAAGCTTGGTTTTGGTCACATCTGATTTGCTCTGTTGCTGAAGTGGGTTGAGAGTAGCCCTGAGGAGAGGGACTTGAGGGTGCTGGTGGATGAGAAGCTCAATATGAGCCATCAGTGTGCTCTTACAGCCCAGAAAGCCAACCAGATCCTGCGCTGCATCAAGAGAAGTGTGTCCAGCAGGTTGAAGGAAGTGATCCTCCTACTCTGCTCCACACTGGTGAGACCCCATCCAAAGTACTGCATCGAGTTCTGGAGCCACTATTACAAGAGGGATATGGGTGTGCTGGAACATTTCCAGAGAAGGGCCAGAGAAGGATGATCAGAGGGCTGGAGCACCTCTCCTATGAGGAGTGACTGAGAGAGTTGGGGCTGTTCAGTCAGGAGAGGAGAAGGCTCTGAGGTGACCTTATTGTGGCCTTTCAGTATCTGAAGGGGGCCTACAAGAAAGCTGGGGAGGGACTTTTTAGGATGTCAGGTAGTGATAGGACTAGGAGGAATGGAACAAAGCTAGAAATGGGTAGATGTTAGGATGAAGTTCTTCACTGTGAGGGTGGTGAGACCCTGGAACAGGTTGCTCAGGAAGGTGATTGAGGCCCCATCCCTGGAGGTGTTTAAGGCCAGGCTGGATGAGGCTGTGGACAGCCTGATCTAGTGTGAAGTGTCCCTGCCCCTGGCAGGGGGGTTGGAGCTTCAATAATCCTTGTGGTGCCTTCTAACCCTGACTGATTCTATGAACTAAGACTTACCCTATGTGAGCTGTGCTGGGTGAGCAGATGCAGGGTTTCATGCTGTTTCACACAGGTGTCTCTTTTACAGGAGTTATTCAGCGCTGCACAGCTGTGAAGTACCACTACACCTCCAGCTCGCTGCCTCGCAACTTACCTATCAACATCACAAACACTATCCGTCAGGATGAGTGGCATGCACTCCGTAAGTAGCCCAAGACAGTGTGCAAGGCTGCAGGACTCAGTGCCTTAGTGTGGTGCCAAGGAAGGTCTTGCCAATCAGCTGGCTGCCACCAGGCTCTGGGCACAATATGTTGGTGAGGAAGGGCAAGCAGCTGACAGTATAACTGCAAGGGTACTTGAGGTTTTGAAGCACTTAAGTGGGGAGTTCAGGAATGCAGGCATGTGTGTAGTGCTGCAAAGTTGTAGTCATATTCTGGACCCAGGGACAGCCAATTCGTAGGTGGCATACAGCAGAGGTTGCTGCATCAGTGCATAGTCTGTAGAGATTGTGCATTTTTCTGTGTGCACACCAGTGACTTGGTGCAGCTCCCTGGCAACCACCTCTTCTAGAGATTATCTGTTTGTCTTGCCAACCTCCTGTTACGAGCTCCTAGCCCCACTAGCTGCCTTATGCCCAAGTCCTTCCCACAGAGATGACTGACTGGTAACCTGTTACTGAGAATTATTTAATTAGTTTTTTCTATTCCCACTTCTTTCTGTGTTTGTTTTCTGGTTCTGTTGCCTCGCATCATTCCGCCTAGCTGCTGTCATATGAGTCTCAGACCTGTGGAAATCCAAACAGAGACTGAACTAGGAGGACCCAAGAACAACACTTATTATGGATAACAAGTGCTGTTCGTATCACTGGTGCCAAATGTTTTTTTCAGAGCTTGTTGCTGGACTTGTTTCCATCATACTGTATTGATCTGTTGTCTGCTTCTGTGCTCCCACTATTCCATTTCTCAGTTTGCACTTTCTGCTTCTGTGCACTAGTCCTTTGCTTCAGTGTCTCCTCACTCATTTTCAGGAGACACTCACCCAATAAACTCTATCCCAGGGAACACAAAAAAGCACCCTGTTTACAAATTATTGCTTAAATCATACTGCACCCCTTCTGTCCCATGTTGGGGAGCATTTGGCCACTGTTTCTCTTGATGGGGACAGAAATGCCCTCTAGCTCTGCCCAATGGAAGGGAGTCAAGTTACCTGGATCCCCTTCATTTCAGTGTAATGGGCAAACCGTCTATCTCAAAGAATGTACAGGAGGGGTCTGTGAGTGAAGTATAAGCTTTAGAACCAGTAAATCTAAATATGTTTGACTTTCTCCTGGCTATCCAGGCTTGGTGCCATCATCTTCATGCCTTCTTTCTTGCTTCTCTCCCTTTTCCTTAGATCTGCGGAGGATGACTGCTGGCTTCATTGGCATGGCGGTCTCCATCATCCTGTTTGGGTGGATCATTGGCGTGCTGGGCTGCTGCAAACAGCAAGAGCTCATGCAGTATGTGGCTGGGCTGCTCTTTCTAATGGGAGGTGAGTACATTTTCATTTCTACTGAAGTCACAGTCAGCATTGCTGGCTGGGAGGTGCTCTAGCCCACAGCAAACGCATAGTGGTTCTTTAGTGCAGCAAACCATTACCACAGCACAAAGCACCACTTCTAGTACTGTGGAGGACCTGTGCTTGCCTGGATATTTGAGTGTTTCTGAGCAGACATTGTTATATGTACAAGAGCCTTTTGCTCTGGAGAGCTGGAGTGTAGCCACAGGGACCATGTGCACAATGAGCACTTATCCCTGTGCCTCCTACAAGTGGGTGGAGCCTGTGGCTCCTGTCAGACAGACAGCTAAGCTCAGTTTTCCATAGGGAATTTTAGCAAATAAAATCAATGTAGAGCACCTTTCTGCTGCTCTGAGATACTCTCAATATTGTTACCCAAACTCCAAACATTGGTCCAGTGGTAAGGACATGAGCTCAGTGCTTGCCAGGGGTGTTATATCTTTTCCTTGGGGCTAGGAGCAGAGTTTCTGCATGACCAAGGGTCATTCTCAACTTTGATTGTTCAGCTCAGAAATAGGTAGTGTTTTGCCTTTATTTGAAAGGGACATAGCTCACCCTTTTAGTGCACTTGCTGCTACTACAGAAATGCGCCAAGGATGGAGACGCCTAAATTGCAAGCAGAAAATATGCAACTTGCATGTATGAACAATGTGGCTCTGTTTTATAAGGCAGAATTGTTACCCTGGAAGCCCCGTATCAGCATCTACAGTGGCTGCAGTCAACACCCTTGGTGGTACAACAGCATTACATCAGTTAAACACATCGGTGTGCCACTGGTTTGGTGCCAGTTTAGGGGGGGATCTTTCCTTGCCATGAGCAGGCCTTCTCAAGTCGCTTTTTGGCGCCCATACACAGGAGACCACCCCACCGGAGGTTAAGATTATGCTGTTCTTTATCATCTCATGTGCTGCTTAATTGCAGTTCCGTTTGGGAACATTTTCAAGTCATTATTGCACAGCATTGAGTAAAGTATTATAAGTGGACCAGCTAGACTGGGCCCCCTTTGAGTGCTCCTGCACATATGGCTGAGTTTGAAATAGCATCAGACAGAGCTGAGACAATATCGGGTACTTGTGAAGTGAGGTATCCTGCACTCCTACACAGTTGGCCTTTTTCCCTTTTTTTTTAATCCTGCCTCGTAAGAAGATTGACTGGTATAACTGGAGAGAGAAGGAAGAAAAGAAGGTAATTATTTTGAAAATGGATGACTTTGAAACTACCTAGGTAAAAAGCTAGTTAACCTGAGGGCAATGTAGAACCTTCTTACTTTTCTCCTGCAGGTACATGCTGCATCATCTCACTCTGCACATGTGTAGCTGGGATCAATTTTGAGTTATCTCGCTATCCTCGCTATGTCTATGGGCTGCCAGAGGACATCAGTCATGGCTATGGCTGGTCCATGTTCTGTGCCTGGGGAGGCCTGGGCCTCACCCTGCTTGCTGGGTTCCTCTGCACACTGGCCCCATCCCTCAACACTTCTCGGGCATCTGTACAAAAACCCAGACAAGAGAATGGGGCCGTGTGACCTTGGCAGGAGCAAGGAGAGACTCTGGAAAGTGCAGCCTGGGCAGAGTGGTGGGTTAACAGCAGGCAGAGGCTGCATGGCAGCCGGCAGAGAGCAGCACCTTTGCTGTGGAAACAGCAGCCCATGGAATACTGCTACAGCCTCCAGGCACCGTAACAGACATTGCAAGTAACTCCAGGTTTGAATTATTGGCAACTTGCTCACTGGTGGTTTAAGGGGGACAGTTCTTTTGATTCTTCAGTTCACAAGCGATTAAGTCCAAGGCTTTGTCATTTTTTGTGCTGTTTTTTGAACTGTACCTCCATGGTCCTGTTATTGTCCAGTTGTAAGGGATGTTTATGCACCAAATCTATTGCTGCAGGTCTGTGGAATTCAGACCCGAATTAGGGCAAGGAGCTATGTGAAGTTGGCTTGAACACTTTTGCAACAGATGTGTCATTTCCCAAAGGAACTTGGATCGAAGCCTAGGTTCAGGCCAAAGAATTAGCCCCTTTATAGTATCAATTCATTTAAATAAACAAATTTGTGCTATTCAAATGCCATGGTACCAGCTATTTACTCACTACTAAAGCTGTTACCAGAAGGAAATGGCTGTAACTGAGCAGCAAGGGTCTAATAAAACTTAACTGGTGTTAGGAGTGGGACATTTTCCTCAGCTTCTTACACAGGTAATATTATCCATCTGGTAACCAACATACCCTTAACAGGGAGATGTATGCCTCATGCAGCTTGTAACTGGTCTGGTACAGTTTGAGCTGCCAGGACCAACTCACCTGTGAGCACCACTCCCATTCTGTGAAAGGAGATGAGCAACCCTCTCTCAACTCAGACAGCAGTACTGCTGAAAGAGCAGATTTACAGCCTCCTCCAACATTAACATCCAACCCCCCCCCAGTCTGTTTTCCTCAGGAAGGTGTGGCCTCTGCTTTCACTGTTTCTAATGTCAGATGACCCCTCATCAGAGCGTGCCAAGAACATGTGCACTCTGATAGAACAAGCTCCCTCACCAGGAGCCGGAAGGACCTCGAACCAGTGTGAGTACTAGGGCTAACTCAGGAACATCAGCCAAAGTACTCTGGGGTGCATTTTTCTTTCTTTCATCCGTTTGTTCTTGCCTCACATCCCTGCCCTGCTCCCATGTCCAAAAACTGCACAGGTACAGATGAGATGGCCAGCAGTTGGAGATGTTTACATTGTATTTAAAATACAATACAGTGGCATGTAAGATACTTAATGCTAAAGTCGGTGTATTTATGACAAGTGTAATTAATTTTTAAATGGAAGTTGTAATTCTCAACTGGCATTAAAAGCACTGAAAGACTTGCTCAGTGGGGTGGAACCTTGAATTCTTTCCGATTACCAGACTGATGGACCAGAGAGCTCACATACCTACCAGCAGTGGTGGCAAATCTCACAGAGGTGAGTTTAAATGAGAAACTTCCCTTACATATGGAATCATGCTTACCTCTCGCCCCTACAAAATGAGTTGGTTCCAGCACTTCCTGACTGTAACAAAACTGTACGGTCTATTCACTGGGTGCACCAGCAAAACCAGGGGTGCTCCCTGGTTGCAATACACCAATTCAAAGTATGCTTACGGAAGTATGGCCTGGTGCTCCTCATCTAGCAGTGGCAGAGCAGGATTTAATCCAGTTCTAGCAGGAAGCTCCAAAGACAGCCAATGGGCACTGTGAAGAGGAGGTTCTTGCCTTCCTTTTGCAGATGTAGAACCACCCAGCAAGGGCAACAGCCCAAAATATCATGGATTTGGGTTTAGGGGAAAAAAAAAAAATCTTTATTTTTTCAAAGTAAGCCATACAGTCCAGTCTAGTCCTGTCCTCTGCCACAGCAATCTCCTTTAGGCAGAAGTCAGGCATAGTACTGCAGATTGGCTTTTTTCTTGGCTTGAACCTCCAGAATTCCTTCCATGTAGTCCTCATGGGTAAGCTCTGTAGCTCCACGGCGGAGGGCGATCATCCCCTGCCCAAAGAGATTGTATTTAAAGAGGGCATGTGAGCACCACATCAGTTCAAAGCAAAGACTTGGTGCTGGTGTTCACATATCCCTCCATGCAGCACAGGAGACTGCCAAGCCACTCACCGCCTCTACACACACGGCCTTGCACTGTGCCCCATTGAAGTCATCTGTGCAGCGAGCCAGCTCCTCATAGTTCACATCAGGGCTGAGGTATGAGCAGGAAGGTGGGAAAAAGTCTGAGAGCATGCACCAATAGGAAAAGGACACTATGGAGCTTCTATAAAACCTCCACAACAGAGTGCTACCACTCCACAGCCCTGAGGTACCATCATCAATGACCCCAGAAGGCCATGCCTCTGCCATTACCTGACATTCATTTTGCGGGAATGGATCTGCATAATTCTGGCTCTGGCCTCCTCATTAGGCATCGGGAACTCTATCTTGCGATCTAATCGTCCTGAGCGGAGCAAAGCTGGGTCCAAGATATCAACACGATTGGTTGCAGCAATCACCTAAATAGAAGCGGGATTATTGATCTGAGGCACCTGAAGAACAGATATCTCCTCCCCAAGAGCCCACCAGGCTTCTTTCCTGGAAATTGTTTTCCATCTTATGCTAGGGCATCCTGAACCTCAGGCCACTCTGCTAAACCCCAACCTTGACTTGTGTGTTGGGCTGGAAACCATCCAATTGATTAAGCAGCTCCAGCATGGTTCTCTGAACTTCCCGATCACCGGCCTTCTCACTGTCAAACCTGAAAAGGTAATGAGTAAAATCATCAGTATGACCCTGACCACCCTGTCCCCTATAGGTTTAATCACATGACAGAATGACTGCAGTTCACACTCCCTGGCCAGGGCCCTCCAGCCAGTTTGTCTCGTGCTATATAAATCAGACAGATCCAAAGGCTCATGACCCTTGCTTACAAGACCATGGCTTGCAGCAGCTGCCATCTGATGGGCTTTATGTTTAGTTTCAGAACAGCCTGTGCTTTAGAGCAGACTTTCCTTGTGTGCAAGCAAAGGGGGCTGCCAGGCAGCTCCCAAGTGCTTCACAGCAGGGCCTATGCCTCACCTTTTAGTGCCGATGGCATCCAGTTCATCAATAAAAATGATGGAAGGAGCTTTTTCCTTGGCTAGAGCAAAAGCATCACGTACCAGCTTAGCTCCATCACCAATAAACATCTGCACGAGCTGTGGACCTGCGAGCTTCAGGAAGGTAGCCTGGGAAGTGAAAGAGAATCCTATGCCTTGATTCTCAGCAGGGTCCATTCCAAGTACCAGAAGCCCTTAATTAAACCAAGCCCTTAATTAAAACAGAAAATAACATCCCAGCCTTTTTAACACTAGTCTGTGTGACCTCTCTTCCCTTGGAGCTGCTCCTATTCTTTTTCAGTTCATATAGTAGCACAAAGTTTTCAAAGATTCCTCTTACCTTGGTCTGGGCAGCACAAGCTCGAGCTAATAGTGTCTTCCCTGTTCCTGGGGGCCCATACATAAGGACTCCTTTGGGTGGCTGTATACCCAAGTTCTCAAACTTCTCCTTGTGATTCATTGGCAGGACAATGGCCTCCACAAGCTGCAGTAAAGGGGAAACAGCAATTCATTAAACCCATTCCCCTCCGCAGCTCCAGGCTGCCTGCTCTGAGTCGAAGTTCAGAGAGTGCACTCTTCAGCCACACCACTAAATGAAGTATCACCTCTTGAATCTGTTTGTCCAGCCCTCCAATGTCACTGTACTGCTCTGTGGGTCTCTCATCCACCTCCATGGCCTTCACCCGTGAATCATACTCAGTAGGTAGAGTTTCCAGAATCAGGTAAGAGTCTTTGTTCACTCCCTGTAAACACAAATCCTTTACTTTTATCAGCAATTAATGAACATACAGTTGCAGGTGATTCATTAGACCTCAAAGACACAGGACTACTCTGCTTTGACACTGGCACTCATCAACCCACCACAGCTCAGCATAGTGCACAACACTACAGCTAAACCAGTGTGTTTTAAATCGGGGCCCAGTTTGCTTACACCACAGACATGTGGGTTTAGTAAGTGTATGCTGATAAAATTATGTGCTGAAACTGCAGCTAAGTATGAAAAAAATCCTCCATAATACAGTACTTTTCTATACTGTAAATATGACCGAACTCATAATAGCTTACTACAATTTTTGTACAGAAAGGATCTTGGGAGAAATCAGGACAGATCTGTCTTATTTCTAAAGGACAAACATAGCAATTTTCTGGCCAACATCATATCCAGCAGTCACAGCAACATCACTCACCACTAGGTCTCCAGGTTTCAGCTTCTCAGCATCGACCAACCCAATAACAGGGAGGAAATATGTCTGTAAGAACAAAATGCAAATCAGCGAAGCTCAGATGTTTGAGGATAAGGTGCTCTTCCGCATTCCTCACATGTGGCTGGGCACATGGGTCTCACCTGGCGTGTAGAGGTCTTGATCACAGCACACTTGCCCTTTCTCTGAGAATCCAGGTCAATATTTGCACCATCCTCCTCCTGGTCATTGGGGTCAACATCCAACAGCTGAAAACCAGAGTGAGGAATTCCATGACAATATAACCAGGCTAGCAGGATGACCCTGGGGTGAACACTTCTGAATTATGCACAGTAGGAGAAATAAAACTTGCCACCATCCATCAGCACTATAGTCCTGGAAGCATTTAAAGCCCTGCTATAAAACCAAAATTTCTTCCTCGCTTCATGAAGCCCCACACAGCAGCACACAGAAGACATCACACGGTTCGGAACAAAGCAGCAGCTAGCAGCACCAATTTCCCCTCCCACGACAGCAGCTCACATCAAACCTTAAGTGCATCAAGTTTCAAAACTCTAGCACAAAACCAACTCCCTTTTAAAAAGCAGAAAGTTACAGCATTTCCAGGCCTATCAAGCAATGCCTGAATTACAAGAAGAATGTGACACAGTAAGAGAGTCACTGCTTTCCACTGGTTGTGTCTCAAGTGTCAGAGTGCAGGTACCAAACATCACACACCCAAGGCTACACTAAGGGACGCTGTGTCACCCTCCAACAGCTATGCTATCTACAGGTGAGCAGAACCAACAACTAAAGAAGACAGACAAGAAGCGGGCAAGTGATGTGCACTTCCAGGTCACAAAGCCAACAGGACCTGAAAGCCCTGGGTCCAGAAGCATTAGCAGTTTGAGAACAGGCCACATCTCAAATAGCCCTTCTCCCTCCAACAGTTATTGTGTACACCACTCTCACCTCGATAACGTTGGAGACAAGGTAGGGCAGGGTTTTGTTCACTTTGATCTTCTCACTGTTCTCCTTGATCTTATCTTTCATGGCCTGAAGCTCATGGGTGACTCTCAATACTTCGCTCTTCATGATCTGGAATCAGTATGCAGCAAAAGGAGAGAGGAGTAACATTAGAAGATTAAGGCCAGTTAATTCATAGATCGTTCCAAAAAGAAAATAGTAACAAAAACAATGGGTATAAAAGGAAACCTAAAATAAAGAGGAGAACACAGAAAATTAGCCAAAATTGTTTAGGACTCAAAACTACATGGTCTGTTCTGCTTTCTAATTAATCAGTACCCCTAAGGGGTTCTTTCCTGGTGTCACTGGAAATCTCAGCTCACAGAGCTACACTACCACTCCAACAGGAGTACGACCTAGATAAGGCAGCCCCTACTTTCACCTCCATACATACAGCTCCACAGGTAACGAGCCAGCCACACACAGGTGCCCACCTACATACACTCATACCTAACTCTGTCGGTTATGTTTCACTGGGCTTAAAGAATTGTATGGTGGAACACTGAAGCAATGACACGCAACAGCATGGGAAAAGACACCCAGAAAACCCTAAACTGAAACCTTGGCAACTGGACCTTGTGTCTACTGGGTGCAGTGGGACTAGCAGCACAGAAATGTGCAGTGGAATAACGAGAGGTGTCATTGCTGGAAAGACATTCTCCAGCCAAACAACACATGCAAAACACATCAACTACCTCTGTGGGGGAAAACTATTTTCTGTTGTACTTAAAAGTAGAACATTAAACGCAGAGTAGCATCCAGCACTTGTGCCCCACAAATATAGTCAGGTCCTCTGAAAAAGAGTAGAACTCACAGGGCAATTCAGGCCAAGAGCATGCACTTCCTGCTTCAAGCAGGGTCAGCTAAGGGCTCTCACTAAGTTGCCTGGGGCTTTGCACAACTGAATCCTGAAAACTTACAAGGACGGATATGATAAAATAAAACAACCTACCCCACTGCCTAACTGCCCCCACAATGACAAGGCCATTTCATACCCTATTGGAACCTCTTTCATTTCTGAGTATGAACAGTAATTTATGGTTCAGATCAACACTAGCCTGGGCTTCAAAAAGATGGAAAACCTGCACGTAGGAAGCAAAGAAAGAAACCAAACATACATTAGTAGCATTACAGACAGCTCAAATTCCTACATCTTTATATATTTTAACTTTTCTGAGGCTTTTACTACTGTCCTGCTGTCAAAATGCACCCTCACCATATCTGCAGATGACAGCAAGCTGAGAGGTGCAACTGACACCCCTGAAGGACAAGATCCATCCAGAAGGGTCTGGAGAAGCTGGCAAGTGGGCCCAGGTGAACCTCAGAAGGTTCAACAAGGCCATATGCAAAGTCCTGTACCTAGGTCAGAGCAATCCTCAGTATCAATACAGGCTGGAGGTGAAGGGCTGGAGAGCAGCTCTGCAGGACAGGACTTGGGAGTGCTGGTGGGTGAAAAGCTGGACATGAGCGCATGAGCAATGTGTACTTGTAGCCTGGAAGCCAACTGTTTCCTAGGTGGTATCCCCAGCAGAGTGAGCAGGAGGTGGAGGGTAGGGAGTCTCCCCCTGAACTCCACTTTCATGAAACCACACCTGGAGAATGGAGTTCAGCTTTGGGGCCCCCAGCATAAGGACATGCGAGTCCAAAGCAGGGCCACAAAACCGATCCAAGGCCTGGAGTACTTCTGCTGTGAGGCCAAGCTGACTAAGCTGGAATGGTTCATTCTGGAAAAGGTTGAGGGGAGACCTTCTTGTGGCTTTCTGGTACTTCAAGGGGACATTAAGAAAGCTGAGGATAGACTTTTTAGGAGGGTCTGTTGTAACAGGACAAAGGGTGATGGGTTTAAACTAGAAGAGGGGAGATTCAGACTAGACAGAAGGAAGAATTTTTTTACATTGAAAGTGGTGAGACACTGGCTCAGGCTGCCCGGAGAGGTGGTGAAAGCCTCATCCCTGGACACAGGTCAGGTTGGACTGGGTTCTGAAAAAAATTATCTAGTTGAAGACATCCCTGCTCACTGCAAGGTTGCTGGACTAGATCTTTAAAAGTCCCTTCCAACCCAATAAATCCTGTGAATCTACAATCCTAATAAGGGAAAACAGCTACAGAAGTTCTGTACTTGCAATCCAACAGTAAGTACATTCATACCCAAGACTAAGGCACCCAGTATAAGTATTTCTCAGTGCTCCCTGCCTGACACCCATACACATTCTCCTCCCATTCCTGGTCAGGCACACAGTTTGTGATCTTCACTGATGCAACTGTAGCAAAAAATGGTGTCAAAGACAACTGGTCACATCTGAACTGGCATACATGGTTCTGTTTAATAGACCACACATGTTCCTTCCTAAGAAACTACCTGTTTGAAACTGTGATGTTATTCACATGAATCAATAAATAATCTGTTACATTAAAAGAAAATTGGATTTTTTTTTTTTTAAACCCACTATCTGGGAAACATTTAAAGAGAGAGTATCAACACACTGCTCAATTGTGCTGCTCTCACTATGAAACAGAGAAGGTTGCTTTTACTCCTTAGTGTATGTTACAGTTTAAGAGCCAGACACACATTTATCTTTGTTGCCCTTAAGGTGTAAGAAAGTACATTAGAAAATCAGACTTGGGAGTCTCCACAAACAGGATCCAGCAATGGGCAAAACTGATTGGCCCCTTTACTCAACACTTGTTAGATCCTATCTTCAGCACTCTGTCCAATTTTGGGTCCCACTATAGAGCAAAGACATTGATAAACCGGACTGAGCTCAACACAGGGCCACCAAGATGGCCAGGGTGCTGGAGTACAGGCCCTGTGAGAAGTACCTGACGAAAGCGGGCCTGTTCGGCTAGAGAAGAGCTACTGGGGACAGAAGACAGAAGCAGATGCTTCACACCAGTGCACAGTGAGAAAGTGAGACAATGGACAAGAGAAGGTCAGGCTGTACATAAAGCAAATCTTTATCCTCACAGTCAAGCAGTGGCACAGAATGCCACCAGATGTGCCAGAGATGTGGTGCAATCTCTGTCTAAAGACAGAGGCTTTTGAGATTCAACTGCATAGATCTCTGAGCAGCCTGGGTTATGGCTGCCTCTGTTTTGATAAAGAAACTGGACTAGAGATCTTCTCAAGGCCCTTTCGACCTTACTTACCCAGTGATCGTATCTGACCTAGGCCATGGAACAGCCTTCCCCCTCCCCTGTGCCCATAAGAGATGCACGAATCTGTGTACCTCCAGTTAAATCATCCAGGGCTCCGTAGAACAGCCATGCCCTCAGCTTGATTCCTCGCTCTTTCCTACCTTCGAGGCCTCAACCTACCCTTCCCGACTTAGTTCACTATATCTAAGTTTTCACTACCTTCATGGCTCTAAGCCACTCACCCCAGCGTGAAGGACTCCCAAGGGGCGGCCCCACCGCAGGCAGAAGGCCTGGTCTGGCCCCACTCCCCAGCCCTTGGCCATACCTTGATCTCGCTGTCGAGCAAACGCGTGCGCTGCACGATCTCCTCCGTGGACATCTTCAGCACCTCCTCGCCGACGCCATCCTACAGAGTACAATGGCGGCGTCACACTCTGCCCGGCCTCTTGGCGCCTCGCCCCAGCCCCGTTGTCCTCCGCTCCGGCCCCGCTGTCCCCAGCACCCGGCTTCGGTGTCCCCCGCCCTGGCCCCGCCATCCTTGGCCCCGATGTCCCCCATGATAGGCGGCGGCCGCGGCTCCTCACCTCAGACTCATCCCACACCGACGCCATCTTTGCCGCCAGCCACCCAAGGAGCGTGCGTCTCGGCGGTTTCCGTGCGGCAGATTCCGCACTCCCCGCCCCAGGAACAGGGCAGGAAGCAGCGGGAGCCAGCGGGACGGATGGCTGGGGGAGGAATGGGGGGGAGGGGAGATCG
>VWYK01029581.1:0-15029 GCA_013399775.1 Semnornis frantzii | reverse complement strand
TTTAATTTTTTTTTTCTCCTTTAGTATGTTTTCTGGCTGTGGGAATAGAGCTGTCTTTTAGAACCACTGCTGAATGTTACCCATGAAGAGAAAGTGCATGGAGCCTTACTTCTTATGGCAACTGGGGGGTGGGAGGCAAACACCCCCTCAGGCTGTGCTGCCATCCAATGAGGTCTGGACAGGCTGCAGAACTGGGTGAAGTGGAACCTCATGAAGTTCAATGAGGACAAGTGCAGAAACCNGTTCAATGAGGACAAGTGCAGAAACCTGCATCTGGGGAGGAATAACAGCAGGCACCAGCCCAGACTAGGGGTTGTCCTGCTGGAAAGCAGCTACATGGAGGAGTACTCTCTGGACAGCAAGTTTTTCATGGGACAGCAATGTGCCCTTGTGGCTGAGAGGGCCAATGGTATCCTGGGATGCATTAGGAAAAGTGTGGCCAGCAGGTCTAGGGAGGTTCTCCTTCCCCTCTGCTCTGCCCTGGTGACACCATACCTGGAATACTGTGTCTAGCTTCAGCCTCCCCAATTCAAGACAGGGATCTGCTGGAGAGTCCAGTAGAGAGCTGTGAGGATGATTGTGGGACTTGAGCATCTCTTCTATGCAGAAAGACTGAGGGTGCTGGGGCTGTTTAGTCTGGAGAAGAGAAGGCTGAGAGGGGATCTGATCAATGTCTATAAATATCTGAATGCATCTGCCTGGATGCATTCCTGTGTGAACTACCCTAGGGGATCCTGCCTTGGCTGCAAGGTTGGACTCAATGATCTCAGGAGGTTCCTTCCAACCTCTAAGGTTCTATGATTCTGTGAAAATAGGAACTGTACCACCACCAGAGCTGTGATTCTGTGAAGATGAAGGTGCCAGACTCTGTTTGGTGGTGCCCAGTGCTAGGACAAGGAATAATGGGTACAAACTGGAACAGAGGAGGTTCCACCTCAGTACGAGGAGAGACTTCTGAATGATGAGGTGATGGAGCCCTGGAGCAGGCTGCCCAGAGAGGCTGTGGAGTCTCCTTCTCTGGAGACTTTCAAAACCTCCCTGGATATGTTCCTGTGTGACCCTGCTATGGCAGGGGAATTGGACTGGGTGATCTCTGGAGATCCCTTCCTGCCCCTAACATTCTATGATTCTGTGCTTCCTCCCTTTTAAAGTGCTTAACATTCTTACTGATAGAAAGCAGATGCATTTGTGGAACACAACATAATCAGCACTGCCCACACAAATGAGATGAAAACAGATAAGTGGATTCAAGGAAACTTACTTATGCTTTGAAATTTCTGCAGCAGGCTCCAGCAGCCCTTCTCAAGTAATTCTGTTTGGTATCATTTAGAAGTCGACCTGCTGTTTGTCTTAGCAGTCATGTGGAATTACTTTCACGAGTGACATTGCTGGTTTGAAAACTGGAGTACTTAAAAGGAATTTCCAAAAGTATTTCTGTAGCTAAAACTCTGTTTTCCCAGATTATTTAAAGCATTCCCGTGGTACCGCAACACAGAAGTGATTTCTGTTTGTCTGTGTAAATTGATACTGACAGTCCTAGAAAGTTTTTTTTTTTTTCTTTGTTTTTTCTCCTTTGTTCTGCTAGTTAATGAACTTTGGTAGAAGTCTGGTGGTTGAGTTTGGTGTAATAAATCAAAAGTCCGTTTACAGCGAGCTGAAGTGCTCTGATTAGTTTTCCTAATACTTAACTGTCAGGGAAACAAGGGCTGAGGGTTGAAAAATAGCAGTGAATAAAGATCCTGGCACAGAGGGGGGTTTTATTGCTGTTGTTGATGTTAGGATAGTTTGCTCTGCCCTGCTGTAATGTCAGGAAGCATTCAGAAAATTGAAGGACACCACGTTTAGGTTAACTTCTGCAACTGAGCAAGTCTCAGAGGGACCTGAAGGAGTTTACACCATTCGGAAGGGCAGTATAAGGCACCGCTTCAAACCCTACTTCAGATTGCCAAGTATAGCTTCAACTGGATCTTGTGTAGATGTGTTGTGCTGTGTTTTATTTGAAGAGAATGAGAGAGTGAGTCCCAGAGAAAGCAATCTCCAAATTTTGAAGCAAAAGAGCTGAATTAATTTTTTTTTTTTTTTTGCTATGAAGGACAGCAGATGAGTAAGTTGCCTTCAGTTGAACTGTGCCACTTAAAAACATGCTGAGCTGTCCAGGAGGTGAGATCTTTAATTCCATAACCTTTTTTTCCAATTAGAAGGCACAGATTCTGATTGCAAGGTATTTGCATTTAAATATAAAACCTGGTGCCTCTGACATTGCTTTTACCTTCTCCCCGGCGATGCTCCTGACTGCGTACTTCTCCCATGCCTTCCGAGCGATGATTGCACCACAGCACTTTAGTAATCATTTAACAGCTCTAATTACAGAATACTGTGATCCCAACTGTGTACTTTGTCCTTTTTTCCCTTCTTAGTCTTCACTCTGTTTCTTTGGTGTCGAGAGGATCGCAGAAGAACCGTTTCTTCTGCTCTGCAAAAGTCAAATCCAAAGACCCTTGCTCTGGTAACGTACCAGGTTTGCATTTTCTCCTTGCTTTAGGGTTAATGACATTGAATTTTAGACGTGTAGGGCTTGGTTGGTCTGACGTTGTTTACATCAGTCACGCTGGCATAACTTCACTGACACTAATGCAGATACACCAGCATAAAATTGGTGTAACTCCAGCTCCATTAAAATCAATGGGGATACGCCAGCAGAAGTCAAATGTAACGCCATCGATTTTGTGCTGCTGGGACTTTATTGGCTTTAATGGAGGTGAGGCAGCCTTTTGCTGTGGGGACTCAGTGCTTGGGCTCGGTCTGGGCGGTGCTCGTAGCTGTTGGGAGTTTTGTTTTCTTGTTCATACACAGCCTTAGAAGTTCTTTTCTGCTTCAGGGTTGGCAATCTGGGTATAGTAAAGTCTGGGCGTAGCAGCTCGCGTGGGAAAAGCATTCAGGTAATTGGGTCTCACTGGGAGCGCAGGGAATCTCTAGTCCCATCTGAACTATGTTACCTTCCTATGTTTTCTGATAACAGAGCAGCCTCGTGGTATCAGACCTGAGCTGTAACATTTTTAAGCTTGCTCTGTTCAGTGGCAGTGCCCTTTTTTACCTGACACCTTGCAAAAGCTTACAAATAGCACCCTGAGAGGAGCTTTGCTTCCCAGAGCAGAAAAATATGCTTAAAGGAGCAGTGTGTGTTCTATTCATACTCACAGCACTTGGAGCTTTTGTTACTTGTTTTGGGCTCTGGGGACTGGAGTTGCATTCCCTGCTGTGCAAGGAAAGGAGCAGTCGATCTCAGCCTGTGTATGGCTGCCTTGCCAGGATCCAGCAGGAGGGTCTGGGAAGTTTGTGTGTGTCCCTTTTCCAGGACTGACTTGCTTTGTTCGAGGCTGCAGATGCAGTTGTGCTTTCTTATGGGATTGATACCTTGCTGTCATACTTGCTTCTAGTAACTGTAATTTCCATTTTGAGTTCCTTCAACTCTTCTGTGGCAATAGATCTGGTATTTGATTCTTTCCCTTTTAGCATTGTAGGAGCCCTGAAAGTGATCCTGCTTATGTTGCCCGATGATGCTCCCAGGTATACACCTACCTCAGAGAAGAGGTAGTTGTTAATAGAACCTGCAGAAGGGAAAAGAGTCCAACACGGAGGCACAAAGGTGCTGAAGGCTGTGGAATGTCTCCCTGCTGAGGGTCTTTAGCTAATAGCAGAGGAACCTGAGGGGTGATCTCATTCACACTGATAAAGATGTGAAGAGCAGTGTTACAAGGACAGAGCCAGGCTCTGCTCAGTGCTGGCCAATGATAGGGCAAGGGGCAGTGGGTGGACAGGAGATTCCACGGGGAAACTTTTTCAGTGTGAGGGTGGCAGAACCCTGGAGCAGGTTATGGAGTCTCCTTCTCTGGAGACATTCAAAACCCACCTGGATGCATTCCTGGATGATCATGCTCTGGCAGAGGGGTTTGGCTGGATGATCTTTCAAGATCGCTTCCAACCCCTAACAATCATATTTCACAGAGGCAAAGCTGATACTCAGTTACTGGAAATGAGTCTGAGACCAACTGGAGGGTCCACAGCAGTTCTGGAATTGCACAGCACTAGCACTGGTCAGCCACAGTGTGGAACAGGGGAGAGCAGCAAGTCCTGGGTTCTCAGTGTTGGGTGGGTTTTTTGCCTCTGTTTTTAAAAGGCTTTATATTGTGATTACAGAAATTCTTTTTAAGAGGAAGAATTTCATGTTGAAAGCACAGAAAGAAAAAATATTAGTATTTTTCTACTGGTCTGTAGCAACTGGCTTATATTCAGCAGTCTTTCTTAAAAGCATGTGAATATCCTTCCTTAGAGAAATGGTGAACTGACATCACTTAGTTATTTCCTGCATGCAAAATGACGGACTTTGGGCATCTATTTCAAACCCTCAGTCACAGCCAGGTCAATGTGTCCTGCTTTGCCTTTGTCTCTAGAATGCTGCCCTCTGCAATGTAAAATAGAAACTCTGATATTAAAATGAAATGTTAGTAATTTCCCGTTAAAAATGTTGATGAAATCGATACATGCCCCTGAGAAATGTCTTTTGAATCCAGTCAGCATTTTCTAGTGAGCAGAAAATTCACAGCACTTCTGGTGAATAACTTCTGAGGTGGATTGTAGTATTCACCATCACCTGGAGTGATTTCCAGGAGGGATTTCAGTGATTATTCCTGCTGTCATTGGAATGCTAATAAACATCTTACTTTGGAAATATTTTATAGGTCAATGGTGTTTTGGTTTTTTTTTTGACAAGATGGTCTTGTAGAGGTAAATCAGCTTCAGTGCTGCTACTTACACCATCTGAGGAACTGGGTAGCATGCCTGAAAGATACCCTGGAGAGAGAATAATGAGGCATATTGTAAACCACAATAAATTTAACAAAATGTGTTAGTGGCCCTAGTTACATGTTGGCTTTTGATATTCAGGAGGTAAGAGAAGTATTTTCTGAATACAACTAAACAAATAGCAGCTGTATGCAACAAGAAATTAAATATTGGGGGTTGAGTGCTAAGAAGTTTTCTGATGGCAGAGGAATTAATAAGGGTTAGTCTGGTGTCTCACCACAGCTGTAATACAGACACCATAATAAACCACATAAATCTCCTCCCTTTATCTTAATATCAGAGGTGGAAGGGAACACCTGCCCCATTTAGAGCAAGCAAAACTAAGTATGAAATAGAGGCATTTGTAAGTCTTTGCAATCAGGGTGACTTAGGGAAGAAGAATCACAGAAACATAAAGCTTGGAAAAGCCCCTCAGGCTCACCAGGTCCAACTGAGAACCCTACTCTACAAGGTTCATCCCTAAACCATATCCCCCACACCATGCAAACAGCTTTTAAGCACATCGAGGGTTGGTGACTCAACCACCTTCCTGGGCAGCTCATTCCAATACCTGAAAGAAGTAGTTGAGTGCTGGTTTCAGAGAGTAGTTGGCAGTTTGCAAGGGAGGGTTTCAAGGAGCTAAACTGGGCACTTGGTTTTCCACGTGGCTGTTGAGGGAATAAATTGCTGTGTAGGATCTTGGTTTGTGCACATGAGCAGGAGGCATCATTTCACCTTTGCAGGCTAATGAAATACCAGCCAAGGTACCACACCATGTCAGAGAGCCACTTGACTTTTGTCAACAGAAAGAGTGCATTGTTTTCTGTGGGCAAATGTCAAAGCTAGAGAAGAGGGCCTGGGCACAGGGCAGGAGTCTAACAGAGATTATTTTTTCTTGCAGGCTACCCAGAATTTTGATGCATGAACAGGCTTAGATTTGCTGCTAGTGCTTTGTTAGAGAATTTGTTTTAATGAGATAGACAGACATCTTCCTCTGTTTGCTTTGCTTTTCCTCCTCATTTTCTCCTGTGTCAGGATCTTAAACTCCCTCTTTTACCATGCCTTCCTCATTTTCTGGTTCTTATAGGCCTCATTAATTGAAATACATCACTGGGGTTTGGACTGGCCCCATGGGTTTCAGTGTGGAATTAGTGGAGTGCCTTCTGTAAAAGGATTCATACTCTGATACCAAAGAGCTTCCTGCAGGGTGTTGACAAGACCTGACTGTTAGGGAAATGAACTGGAGTACAAGAGTGTGAGCAACTCCAAAAGGTGTCGTGACCCTCTTTCTGGAGGCCATAAAGGGCACTGGTGGCCAGCAAGGGTTTTTCCAGCATCAGCTCGTGTGTGATATCTGGAGTTCTCTGCATTAGGCTTCATAGTCAGATGGGAAGTTGATGAACTGCATTTTTCTCCCTGAATAGTGCTGGAACTGTTTTCAGTTTTCTAGGAACACAGCCTTTAAAAAATTTAGTTAGTTAAATTTTGCCTTTTTACTACATTTGGGCTTTAACACTTCCAAAGTCAGAGGCATGGATGTCCCCTTACAGGTGATGCTATTGGGTGCTTTGAAGGAAGGAAATGGGTTGCAAAAGTTCAGAAGTATAACAGTAGGTGCTCAGGGTGTTAGCACAGTTTTGGGTTTGTCAGACCAGGGTTTGGGAGGTACCATCCTCTTGTCAAATCCCACTTTGGGGCTGTGGAAAACTTAAATACTTAGAGAATGCCAGGGCTTAGTTACAAATCCTTTCTAAGACTGCTTTTCCTTTACATAAGGAGATGAAAACTGGTTTCAGGGGAGGAAACTTCTCAGCCCTGAAGAAAATTAATAAATTCATGTATTTTGAAGTCAGAAGGGAAGCATTATGATCATCTTGTCTGACCTCCTTCATAACTGGGGCCACGGGAAGTCGCCTAATAGCCCCTTCATGAGCTCACTCGAGTGTGGTGGAAAAGACAAAGATGATTTGACAGAAAGTGTTGTTTTACAAATGCGTGGGGGGAGGCACGTGACTCACTTCCCTGCACATAAAAGGTCCAACCCGTGTTAATCCTAACTGCAAAGTGAATTTACAACAATATTTCTTCACTAAGGCTTTAGGGTTTACGCCGGCGTAGGAGTAACAGAGAATGCAGGCTTAAGACTTCTCTCGGCGTTAAGCGCCAGTTAATTCCAGAATGCACTGATTGTGTTCCCGCTGTAGCCGCTTAATAAGGGAACAGAAAATGTCAGTATTCTGTTAAAACGAAGAGCTCTGAATCCTCTTTAGGAAAAGCTGAGGCACACACAGAGAGCATTATAATGGCTGGAACGGGAGCAAGGCGCACGAGAAGATCGTTAGAGCGGATACGTGTTAGGCCGAGGCGGGTTTTTTATTTTCCTTCTCAACACAGCTAACAAAATTTTGTCTTTAGAGCAGGGAGAGAAACGTGGCAGAAGTGATCAAAGGAAATTGCACCTCATTGATAAAACACATGCTGCAGTACTTCCCACAGTTGGAAGACCGTAGGACTTAACAAGGGTGACCTAGATTGGAGGAGACAATAAAAGCTGTTGCGGTGAAGAGCAGATTGACTGCCGTCCTCATCTGGGTAATAAAGGGCTGAAATATGGCCAGTGTATGGAAGTTTACTCGTGTAGCTTACAGAAAGACCTACACTTTCTGGAGGAATCGTCTCTGTAGCAAATTCAGTTTGAACTGGAGCTTGCATCTGACAGATGTTTATGTGCTCCCTCAGAAAAAAATACCTATTACTTTATTCGAGGCTCTATGAGCCTGCAAGAGGATGCCCTGATTAGGTTTTAAAGTAAATCGATATGTGAACCTGTCCAAAAACAGACATGCATTTGTTTGAAAAAATATTACTCAGTGGAATAGCCTCGGGGGGGATATAGGATTTCTGGAGAGTTTCAAATGAGATAGCAGTCAGATGTTGTTATTTTAAAATATTCAGTGGCATTCAGATGTTCCGATTTCGGCTGTCCTGTTGGAAGTAGCTGACAACAGGAGATGACATCCTGGCTGCTTTGTACCCACCACGGTCTTCTGAGACATTAAAACTTGCTTAACTCTTGACCCTAGGGGGTAGTTATTGTTTGGGGCTTTTTTTCCACGTCTTTGTTTTGGTTTTATTATAAATGGGCCTTTGAGAAAATATTTTGCTTTGTTAAGTGGTTTCATGTTAGTGCTTCTTGTTAAGTTAAGGAGTTAACCTTTAGGAAAATATAACCCCAAATTCCAGAGAAATAGCCTGTCAATCCAGCTGTGACTTGAGAGATGCTTTAAGTAAGTGCCATTGAGCTGTAAAGACTGATGCATCCCTACTGTGCTGTAAAAGGAAATTTTATTAAATTGGGTTGTGTGCAGGGGGAGGGGAAGGAGATGGGGGTTGCAAGGGACATCTGTTCTCTGCAGCGCTTCCCTCCCTCTTTGCTGGGGGGATTTCAAGCGTGAGCGAAGAGCAACTCTGGCTGTGGGAGCCTGAGGTGGGTCCTTTGCAGCACAGTTGATGTGATGCTTTGTGCTGGGGCCCAGTGGTCACCGATTAGGGTGTCCTGCTGTGTTTGAGGGAGGTGCCTTTCCTTGTCCATGGATCACAGAATATGTCTGGTTGGAAAAGATCTCCAAGACCATCCAGTCCGATCTTCGACCCAGCACTGAAGGGTCAACATTAAACCATGTCACTGAGTGCCAGGTCCATACACTGCTTTAACACCCTCAGGGCTGGTGACTCCAGCACTGCCCTGGGCAGACCATTACAATGCTTGAGAACCCTTCCAGTGAAGAAGTATTTCCTAACATCCAGCTTGAACTTCCCCTCGTGCAGCTTGTAGGTATTTCCTCTGGTCCTGACACTTGTCATCAGGAAGAAGAGGCTACCCCCTTCTCACTCCAACCTTTCAGGTAGCTGTAGAGAGCAAGGAAGTTTCTCCTTAGCCTCTTCTTCTCTAGACTGAACACCTCCAGCTCCCTTGCTCTCTCCTTGTAGCTCAGGTGCTCCAGGCCCTTCATGAGCTTTGTTGCCATGTTCTGGACATGCTCCAGCCCCTCAATGTCCTTCCTATAGTGTGTGAGCCAGACCTGAACACAGTACTCAAGGTGTGGCCTTGCCAGTTCTCGGTACAGGACAAAAGCAGGTGAAGGCTGACTACAGAGAGAAAAGGAGTAACATCCCCAAAAGTGATGCTCTTTCAGGATCTGGAGTGTTCCTTGGCCAGATCCATGGACAAGGAAAGGCACCTCGAGTACTGTGTTCAGTAGTGTGAGCTACAGGAGAGGCTGAGAGAGCTGGGGTTGTTCAGGCTGGAGAAGAGGATGCTGAAGGGAGACCTCATTGCTCTCTACAGCTACCTGAAAGGTGGAGTGAGGAGGGGGTAGCCTCTTCTTCCTGATGACAAGTGACAGGACCAGAGGAAATGCTTAGAAACTGCATCAGGGGAGGTTCAGGCTGGATGCTAAGAAATATTTCTTCACTGGAAAGGTTCTCAAACATTGTAATGGTCTGCCCAGGGTAGTGCTGGAGTCACCATCCCTGAGGGTGTTAAAGCAGTGCATGGACCTGGTGCTCAAGGACATGGTTTAATGTTGACCCTTCAGTACTGGGTCAAAGTTGGACTGGATGATCTCGGAGATCTTTTCCAACCAGATATATTCTGTTATTCTGTCCTTTCCTACTGCTCTGTAAACTGTTAATCAAAACACTTTTGGTTTATTCAAATCTTCTGAGAAGGTGTTTAGCAAACAGTAAAACTTTGATCTCTGAATTGCTTTGGTTTTCCTCTTTTTTTTTTTTTTTTTCCCTACTACGTGTCTCCTACTCAGATGCCTTAAGAGGAGGAACAGGGAATTTTTGTCTTTCACAATTAGTTCAGCAGATTTTGAAAAGCTAGCTTTGAATACTCCACAATGCACGTACAGATTTGAAGAGCTTATTGAAGAAAGCCCCTGACACACTTCAGCAATATTAAATCACTTCAGACGGCACATAGCAGGGTAATGTTACTGAAGCATTTTGAAATGTGGAAAGAGCCTGGATTTGGAAGTACTGGGGGCTTCACAGCCCTTGCTGTGAACAGTGATTTACCCTGTCCAAATGACTTCAGTGTTTGCAGGGTATTGCTTTCTTCAGTGACAGAGAAGGGGCATTAGTAAAAAACTCTTAACCGTAGTCAGTCTCTGGCCAGCTAACCAGCTGATATGCTGAGTTAATTTCTGTATTAAATGCTTATTTAATAACTGGACGGCTGTTCAGACAGGCCAGATGGACTTCACTGTAATTGTGCTAATCAGGAGAACTTCTTCACAAAAGAGAAAGGGCCATAAGAAGATGCATTTAGCAAGGGCACATCATGACAAATGGTTTTGGGACAGCGTGGTCCTCTGCCCTCGACAGACTGGCAGAAGTAGGTGGCTCATCCTTCAAACAAGGAGGACCAGCAGTGAGAATTGGAGTAATGGTTTAGTTGGTGTGTTGTTTGTGTGTTGCTGGCCTCTGCAGCTGCCCAGTCCTCCTTGCAGCCCTGCAGCCTGTCTCCCTCACACTGCTCCAACACGTTTCTGCGGTTCCCACTCCGTGTTCACAGCTGGTGCATTTCTCTATCTCCTTAACAATCGAGCTGTAACTTGCTCCCAAAACGTGGTTTGTTGTGGGGTTGGGGGTTTTTTTTTGCCCCCTACCCAATTTATATTTTGCAGGTTTAATTAACTGTGTTTTCAGAGTTCTTTGCAAGAAAAATTACTAGCTGAGTCTTAAGAATTACAGCTTTGTTTACCTGGAGACAGATTCTTTTATAGTGGAAACGTTATCATAAGCAAGAGGAGTGGCAAAGTATGATGTTCTCAGTATGAGGAATGAATGCATTTTCATTTGTCTTTGTTCAAGTAGGAGAAGGAAAGCATTGAAGGAGTGTCTGAGGAGTGAAAATCTGAATGCTCCCTGCCGTTATGGCTTTACCTTGGAATTGCTTCATTTGAGAATTGAGTCCTTGCAGAATTGTTTTGCTTTTGGTGATGTTTCCAGCTACTCTCTGGGCTGTGGTCTCTGTCCTCCTACTGCTGGTCTAGAAGTACAGGTCTTCTATGCACCTTTGGTGTTCCTCTAGCCTGTGAAAGCATCTCAGAGAAGCAAAAGTATCTCTGATAGGGCTACACGATTGTGTTTAAGCAGTTGAAATTGTGGGTAGTCTGTCTCTGTAGATGGAGAACTTTGTAGGTTTCTTCCTCGGTGAACTTGCAGTGGTTTGCTGTTGTTTGTTGTTATTTTGGTTGTGCTTTTTTGTTGGGTTTGTTGTTTGGGGGTTTTGAGTGTGTTTCATTGTTTGTTTGGTATGTGTTTTGTTTTTCCAGTTTTAAACCCAGACCATGAACTTTACTTTTTGTTTCCTTCTTTAACAGCACTCGAAAGGAGTGAATGAGATGAACTGTTTGGGTTATAGTATCTGAAAGGCTGAATTATTCTCTTGGAGAGACATTCTAAATGAGCCTGACCGAGATCCTGGATCTGTGTGAAGAGGACTAAGGATATAGGATGTCAACTGAGACAGAACTTCAAGTGGCTGTGAAAACCAGCACCAAGAAAGACTCCAAAAAGAAAGGTAGCCACTCATTTCTCTTTATTCCTATGTATTTTGTCCTTTAATCAGCTCCTACATCAGTCACCTTGTGTGCAGCAGCTGTGATTTCTTCTGTTATCTGTCTGCTGAGTGGAAGTCTGCTGTGGGAATATGGCATTTGATTCTCTGACATTAAAAATTATATCTTACTGAAATACATTTAAGATGTAAAAAGGAATTTATGTATTACAGTTCATGAATTTTTACTCTCTCCATTTTAAATAGCTGATAAATAACTTATTCAACTTCTAGGCAGCTGTACCTTTTACTGCAGTGATTTTAGCAAACCAATAATTAAGGTCTTGTGCGTTGGCTCTGGCTTTTCTATCTGGAATCTTTTCATTAGTCTTTAAAATATAAAAAAAGAAACAGCAATTAAAAAAAAATTCAGCATTTGATTAGGAAGATGATTTAGAATCTTTATGATTACTCCAGGCCTCAATGCACGAGTGAAAAATGATTCATTTAAGATTAAAAAAAAAGCTGTGGTTCGGAAAGGCAAAACCAAGGGACTGTTGATGTGAATGGAAATGTGATCTGAGATGTTCAAGGCAAGTAAGGGAAACAAAACTGGCTTAGTTGGGTCATCATTCAGCATTTGAGGGCAGGCAGGGAATGGAAAACTGTCAGTTCTTTGCAAAAGGGATAGCGTCTTTTTGATGTCTCCTATGTTGTTTCTTCTGCTAGAGGGGGAAACTTTTGGAAACAGCAAACTCTTTCAGGGTCTCAATGCTCATATTAATGAAATATTCAGCATACAAACTTCTCAAAACGTTTTCATAAATCACAATAACTGAATGCTTCTCTGCACGAGATCTGATTCTGTCTCCCAAATGGGAAGTCTAAGAATTACCTTTACTGCTGAGAAGAAGTGTAAAATATGTTCTGTGCCAGGGATCAGAACTCCCTGCAACATGTACAAGTATCTGCAGAACTGGAGGGGAAAGTCTGCAGCAGTGGCACATCTCGAAAATTAATCTTGTGTGTTGCATGCACGAGTCTGAGTGCACCTGATCACACCCAACCATCCCAGGGCCTGGCAGTGCAGTGAATGCTTTACACAGACAGCGACTGACTGCGGTTCAGACTCTCTGTGCTGCTCACATCTCACGTAGGGAAACAAGAGAGACTTGGTGGCCCATTTCCTTGTCATTGAATCGCATGGGTTTGCCCATACACAGCTGGATGGCTGGCTGAGCGTGAGCCAGTGTGTGTACCCAGCGGCATCCTGGCCTGCATCAAAACCAGTGTGGCCAGCAGGAGTAGGGCAGTGATAGTGCCCCTCTGTTCAGCCTTGGTGAGGCCACAGCTTGGGTTCAGTTCTGGGCACCACAGGGTAGGAAGGACAGTGAGGTACTGGAGCATGTCCAGAGAAGAACAATGAGGCTGGTGAGTGGTTTGGAGGGCACCATAAGAGGAGAGGCTGGGAAAGCTGGGGGTGTTTAGTCTGGAGAAGAGAAAGCCGAAGGGAGATCTTATTGCTCTCTACAGCTACCTGAAAGGAGGGTGGACTGTGGCTGGTGTTGGTCTCTGCTCCCAAGTAACCAGCAACAGGACAAGAGGAAATGAGTTGAAGTTGTGCCAGGGGAGGTGTAGATTGGACATTAGGAAAAACTTCTTCAGTGAGAGAGTGACGATTGGAACAAGCTGACCCATGGTGGTGGAGTCATCATCCCTGTAGATATTCAAGAAGCTGTATCTGTGGTGCTTCAGGACATGGTTTGGTGGTTATGGCTGGACTCAGTGATCTTGGGGGATCTTTTGCAGCCTTAGTGATTGTGTGATTCTAAGATTCTATGTATTTCAGCAAATGGACCCTCCCCTGGTTAGGATGAATGATGAACACGTGAAAAACAGAGAGGGTTTTTTTGTCTTCCCCCAAGTCCATTCAGTGCAAGCAGTGACAGGTAGCAAGTGCTACCATGAAGTTTCTACTGTTTCTAATCAATGACTTCAATTATGCAACAGAACTGAGTATTCCCAAGAAATCAATCTTTGCTTTATGAACAGAAATTTCACCTCTAGTGTATTTCCGTTGAGTCAGCTTTTATTGGAGTTTGGCAGTAGCCATGGAACCATTTCCATCCAGAGCAGAAAGGAACCTCCTTCATTGTGTTATCCACCATTCTGGTCTTCCCCTGCAAGCTGCAGTCACGGCACTGAGTTGAGAAGGAGCAGTAAGTTTGATACTAACCTCCTAACGGAATGTTTGTCCCACAGGTGAAGCCTGTGCTAAAGACCTGGGGGCGTCTGAAAGCAGCTGGGGATTAGTGTGGAGTTAGAATACGGGTCAGGGTTCATTCCTGATCTCACCAAAATCCTTCTCTGTAGTGTCAGCTAAATCTTTAGTTCTCTCTGTGTCTCTGTAAGGATAGAGTTTCTTATTTGAAGTGTCGAGGTAACACAAAGCTTCATTCCGAGGATTTGTAAGGAACAGCAATATAAACCATGATGAAATGTTACATAAATGCAGGCTGCTCTTCCTGAAGTGCAGTGGCCAAAAGGACATTGCTGGCTACTCAGCTGATGTGACTTGCACATTTGTGGTGCCTGCCTTGAGTTAAAGGCACTGTAACATTGTTAGCTAAGCAATCAACTTCATAACCTGGGTGGGTTAGAGCAAAGTCCAGGAGGAGTCTCATGTTATTCAGTGAGTGGGAATGGAAATTCCTGCACTTGGGATGACCTTACTCCCTGCAGTGAGGTGAGATGTGCGTTTGAAGCTCTTCTGTGGTTTCTTATGCTTTCTTTTAGGTTCCTTGATGCAGATTATTGCTTCTGTGTGACAGGCCAATAGCTTGATTTCTGTGGCAGGTGGGGCAGGTATAGGTGATCCTGCTCTGGCAGGGGGGGTCTGACTAGATGCTCTTTCTAGGTCCCTTCCAGCCCCTCACATTCTGTGATTCTGTGAAATGATACTGAAACTCCTGCAAAGTTACAGATTTTATCAAAGGAATATTTAAACTCTTTCTGTAGTCATATAAAGAGCAATTCTCTTGTAAGAGATTATGAAAACGTTTCACATTAGGTGCAGTTTTTACAACCATCAGCTTTCTGCTCACAGTCAATTCTTCAGTCTCTCTCTTATTGCCATTAGTACTGGGTTGTAAGACAATATTCTGTTCCAACACTGTTACTACTGTAGTTAGCACCAGAATTTACACACAAAATCCTCTCAGAAGCTGCTGTTTAAGAACTGCAGCTGCAGAACTCTGTGCTATAGATAAATTCAGTTTTAACATGATGATGCAGAATTAGTTTGGGGACTGACCTGTTGGAGAGTAGAGAGGCCTGGGGTTCCTAGTGAGCAGAAGAATGCCCAGGAGGCAGCAATGTGTCCTTGTGGCCAAGAAGGCCAATGGCATCCTGAGGTGGATTAGAAGGGTTGTGATGAGTAAATTGAGATTCTCCTCCCCCCTCTACTCTGCCCTGGTGGGGCTACATCTGGAATATTGTGTCCACTTCTGGGCCCCTCACTTCTAGAAGGACCTCAGGGAGCTGCTTGAATGAATTAATTCAGCACAGGGCCACAAAGCTGCTTCATGCAGTCAAACAGCTCCCTGTGAGGAAAGGC
>VWYK01029577.1:0-12635 GCA_013399775.1 Semnornis frantzii | reverse complement strand
ATTCTATGATTCTGTAAATGCACAGCCTGGAGCACATATTAAGACTGCAATGCAGACATACCCTAAACTCCTGATTCCTTTGACTTGAGTACTTTCAGGACAGACTGTGAGTGAAAGCCCCTCAATCCAAATAGACAAGATGAACAAAGAGAGGTCCCAGGGACAAGTAGCAAGACAAAATGAAAAAAAAACACAAACAAAACACAGAATCCAGACCTCTAAAATTCTAGCTATCTGTCCAGTTCACTGGTTTGCACTCACCTTTGTACAATGCACCTCTAAGGGTAGCATGAGATGTGATCTACTTCAAGTAATACAGGCAAAGAAAAAGCTCAGATTTAGCTTAGATCTTTTTGGTGTAAGTTTACATATAGGCATGCACACTTTTGTAATGGAAAGCATGACCCAAATTGATACCTGGTTTGTTTGTGTGAGCCAGGAATAATAAACTACCCTATGTACAATTCAGTGTTCATAGCCAATTGTACAACAGAAAACACCAAACAGGCCAGTTCTTGTGGGCAGCTCTGTACTAGTGAACGAGCAGGGCAGGCACAGCCCAGCATTCACAAATCACCTTAAGGTAATACAGCAAAATACACAGTACATATGACTTCCCCAAGCAAGACAGGCTGCACAGCTCCTGACTCTCATCAACATCTCTGTCATTCCAAGGTATCAAAAAATTCCTATCAGAGATGGGAAAGCCTGGATCTGATAACCTTTATGCTGCATGGCAGCGAAAGTTTAAAGTGGGGAAAGAGAGATACTGAAGATAATGGAAAACACCTTCCCAGATGCCTGCTCCAATGAGCATGGCTTTCGGTTCTTGTTTAGAGTCACTGAGATCAGTAATAAGTAGTGGGATAACAGCAGGCCTGAGCCTGGCAGCAACAAGTGGAGCAGTAAGGAAAGATAGGTACGTTTATGGCTGTTGTGTGGAAACTATGCAAAGGAAACCGAAGCATTTTACAGCCTGGATAACCTATGTCATTTAAAACTGGACATGTGGCCACACATCCTCCCTTTCTAACTCTACAAGAACACAGGGTGAACTAGATTTCATGCCTGCCTCACCAACTTCAATGAACTCTGCTAGTGGTGCTACTTTGCCTCGGCTCTGACTAGCTGCTCTGCTATTACCTGACTTACGTTACGCAGAGCGAGCATCCTTGGCACTGCCTTCGGTACCTCAACTGCTGTATGGCTCTGTTATGCCTGAACTGCCCCAAAGGTTAAAGTACCCCACTGTAAAGCAGAGCATGCATCAAGTGAGGGAGCTCTCGGCACTTCCCAGAGCTGAAATCTCAGGGATTTGTCTCTCCCCTCCAGGGATATCTTCTATCTTTTTGTGGGCTGATCAAGAGAAGAGGGATAGATATAAAAATGCTACTGCCTGTGGTGGTTTATGACTGGCATCCTTGCAGGCAGCTCCCTCCCTCTGTGCTCTCTTCCATTCAGGTAACCATGACTTCTGTGCTATGCTCACATCATACCCATTAACCTGCTTATTTATGTATCTTTCTGCTTCTCAATCAAACCACCTGAAAAATCACTTATAAACTGACACAAGTGCATCCACTCAAGAAGTGATTTTAATTTAAATTAATCAATCTGAATCATGCCTTTGGGTGTGACTCTCATACATACTTAAAATCATATTTCACAGAGCCAGGAAATGGAAAACTCAATGTTTCAAATCACATTGCCACTTTCCATTAATGCCAGAAGTCTGCTGTTTAGTGTGGCAGGAATCATACAAGCCAAATATGTTGATTCTTGCATTAATACTGTGGGGGAAAAAAAAAATCTGTAATGAAAATGTCTGAAAAGATTTTAGCTGAAGAAATAGAAAAGGTTAAATCATTTACTGCATGTATTAAAAAAAAAAGAAAAATTAGTCCATGCAGATGATATTATTTGCTTTTGGTGTCTGATGGTGTTATCTTTAAGCTGATTCTTTCTCATGTACTTTTTTTCATCTCTGATAGTGCTAGAAATCCTGCCTTTCTTATCTGTAGGGTCTATCCAGCAGGTCTTATTCTGCTCAGTCTTGATTATCTTATGCAAGAGAAGTCCATCCTCTCAAAAGATACGGAGTACTAAAACCTTCAAATAGTCTCTATGCAATATAGAAAACAATATAGGATCTGAACAAATACATTCCTGTAACTCATACCTGTGCTCTCAGGGAGAGTGGAGAAACCAATATTACAAGACAGGTTTGTCCAATTTAACAGCTGTGTACTGAAGTATATAGCCAGATAATACATAAATTAAAACCATTTGGTTAAAAAAGGGAAACTGCTGAGAGTACAGACTCATTGATGGGTTCAAAGTGGCTCTTGAGCTGTCTATGTGCATGCCTATATTTGGGCTATACTGTGGAAAGAAGAATATGAACATCCCACAAAACATTCCTTGAACAACACCATAGACCAACCAAACTATTTCAAACAGGCGAGTGGTCTTGTCCAGATCCAGCACCTGCTTTGTGTCACAGGGATCCCTCAATGGATGTATCAGCTGCTGTGGCCACAAAAGAGGATAAAAAATAGGAGCAGGCGTCTCTCCTGCATCAGGACAGCACTATTCTTGACTTAAGCTTTCGCAGAATCACAAAAATATCCAGGTTGGAAAAGACCCTGAGGATCCCCAGCTCCAACCCTATAACCCTACTCTACAAGATTCACCTTACACCATATCCCTAGGCACCACATCCAAGTAACCCCTAAACACATCCAGGGTCGGTGACTGAACCACCACCTTTAACTGGAAGGAGTACAGACCTCTTATTTAGTATTCAGTATGAGAAAGACTGGACAACCCAGAGTGACCTGATATCTAAATGTCTTACATTTATGAGTTAATTTTCAGTTCCAGCAGGAAATGTATTGTGGGCCTACATTTTCAGCTGAGATAAGTTTGTACAAATCTATATTGTTCAAAGATATGATCCACTACCTTTAGTCACTCATTTGACATTCTTCTGAATATAGATTGGCTGAGCAGGGCATTGGTTGTAAAAAGAATGATAATGACAAAGTCTGTATCAGTCATTGGTTTGCTAAGAGGAATAAAGCAATAATGTATAAACAATTTCTCACTCGGTTCCCTTTGCTTTCTGCCTTCCACCTCCTCTGCTGCTCCTCTGTGTGTAGCTGAATATCAAACTTGACTGACCAGATAACGCCTGAGGCTTTGCTGTTTTTCTATCTGGGATGAGAGAAGGTGGTATTGGCCCCTTCTGGGCTTTGTCTGAGGAGTGCAGGATTTGATTTCTGCAGCATTTCTAAATTGTAAATCATTGTAAATACCTGTAATTACATTTCGTGTTTATGATTGCTGTAAAATAGAGCTTTATCCCAGGTTGCCCAGGGAGGTTGTGGATGCTCCCTCCCTGGAGGTGTTCAAGGCTAGGTTGGATGACGCCTTGAGTGACCTGTTCTAGTGAGAGGTGTCCCTGTCTATGGTGGAGAGTTGGAACTAGATGATCTTTGAGGTCCCTTCCAACCATTCTATGATTCTATGATTTATCCCATCATGCATCTGGCATGTTGCGATGGTTTGGGAGTTCCCTGCCCCGCACACTTGTAAAATGACCTGGGCTAGAACTCGGCCAGCTGAAAGTTAAGGAATGAAGCTCTATTTACAGCTTAGCACAATATACAAGCAGAGATATACACTATATACAGGAATATTTACAGAAATATACAAGGTAAAGGTAATACAGAAACACAACTCCCCTCCCACAAATCAGAGACCCCAGGAGGGGCTCCCAACCACCCTTCCACCTTCTCCCCACCCCTACACCTTACCCCAAGGTTTGCCTTATGTGCAAGGTGAATTTTGAGGATTGGCCAGGGGGTACTAGAAGAAAAGCAGTTAATGGAGTTATTCAGCAGAGAGGAGAAGCCAGAGCTAGACCACGCTAGACACTGCGCCGCGTGACACAGACTGCCCGCTCGAGACACTCTCTCATCTTCTTTGTTTTGGGTTCCTTTTCTAAACATCTCAGCAAGCCTATGAGTGAAGCAGACATCACCATTGTTTTCCTTCACAGCCCATAGTATAATTTTCTCTATTAAAATATTCCAATTAGCTCAAACCAGCACACACGTATTTAGTGTTCCTCCATTATCATGATCTAGACTTTTATGAGGGGGAGGATGCCTGCACATTGTATATACAGTTTAACCAAGAAATTCTCAATAGGAAAATGCCTGAAGCGAGACCTGACTTTTATAAGTAATTTACAAACAGTGCCTCCTTTAAACACTCCCCATGATTCCTCCTTGGAAGCTCCTAAGAACATACTGATGCTCATAAGAACAGCATTCTGCGCTGCATGGCAATGAAGTGGGGCTGCCAGCAGTGTCAGATCACAGAATCACAGAAACTTAGGGGCTGGAAGGGACCTCAGAAGATCATCCAGTCCAACTCCCCTGCCTGAGCAGGATGACAGCTGCTAGCACATCTACATCACACAGCAAAGCATAAGCACAGAACCACTTCATTCATAGGGCATGGCAGCTAGCAGAGACAGCATGAGTGCTAGAAGTACCGAGCAGGGAGAGTCTTCAGGAAGCTTGCTGCTTTTAAACCAAAGTTAGTGTCTTCAAAACCAGTTGCCATGTATTATTTCAGACATACCACCTTCGGTAGGTATAGGTCAGTATTAGCCTATGTGCTTGTGTTGAACAGGATAGATATGTCCATCCTTTTCCTAGATCTCAAAATAACTGGAATGTTAAAGACTTTAAAAAAAAAAAAAAGTTCCACCTCTATCAAAATCACAAAAAATCCTGTGTGAAGTGTAAAGAGGTCTTTAAACACAGAAAAAGCTTATGAATAAGTAGTTTGAACCTGGACTTGCATTTTGGGACAGAAAAATGTTTTGCAAAATGCAAGTGAAGGAAAATATTTGAGTTTTTATCTCTTTGCAAAGAAAATAACTGGCTTGGATTGAGCCCTTCTCTAGGAGTGTTTGCAGACCAAACATTACACAGCTGCCAAGTGCCTAACAACCAAAATGCGAAACTGACCTAAAACAAAAGCAAAAGTGATTGCTTTATTTCTAGCAACACAGCAGAGGCATAGACCAGAAACTCTGGGATGTGATTTCATCAGACATCTTAATGCACACAATATCAAAGCCTCTTGTACCAGCAACTGAAAGACATCACACACCGTTCAGATGAAACTGGCTCAGACAAATCATGCCCTTGAAGTCCTCTCATGAATTTATATATAGATGCCTAATATTCAATGAGATTATTTCTTTGACTGTTTAACAGATCAATCTACAACATTATGGTGCCCCTTTCAATCCAACTAAGCAGTTTAATGAACAGCAGAAGCAGAAACAAAAATAATATTTTAGAGATGAATGAGAAAAGGGATGGTTGGAACTGCCTTATGCTATCTGCGCAGTGACAGTGGTTCTCCAAGATTTTTGCATACCAAAGCTACCTTCCACCTGTCATTCAGGACTGCATGCCTGCAGCCATGCACACTAGCTAGAGCTCAGCATGACCTGCTTGATTCAGATGTCCTCAGATCTTTTTTCCCCATAGAAATGCAATAGACAGGAACTACATTACTGGCAGCTATGAAGACCGCATCTCTTTTTCCTCAAGAGCTGTGTGGATGCTGTCATCAGTTAGAGAGAATATCTTGTCAAAGGGATTGTTTGAACACTCACAGCATGCTAATGGTACTCCATCACATTAGTAGTATGCATTAGAGTTCTCGCTTCTGAAAGGATTGTATAAATCTTAAGTAGTGACTTCTCTCAGTATTTCTGAGAGCTACAGAATAAGGAATATTAATTCCATTTAATTGTTGAAAATGTTGTTAGAGAAAGGTGAAAGGCTAAAGAGAGGTCTTACTGCTTCCACAATTTGTCAGCCTAACTATGCTGGTCCAAAATACAACAGCTATTTCAACAAGATAAGCCTGTATTTCCTTGAGGAAAGTAATATGAGCTTTACACTTGTTAGGAGGGTTTCCTGGTATAGCAATGCCAATTGAAGTTAACTGGCAAATACTTCCTCATGCAGATAAGGTTTGAATTACGCCAGGAATGTTCCTACAATATGCATCAACCCCATTCCACCGTTTCCAACATACATGTAACATACTGCATTCAAAATTCAGTTCCTGCTGTATTGTGTACTGCTATGTGTGTGTGTCTGTGTGCATGAAGAGTTTCAGTATCCCTTGTTTCTCAGGTTAGAAGCATCCTGACCCACAACTTCTTGAAGTGTACAGTGAATTAACAGACGTCTAAACAAAAGCCCTGGAGTAACCCTCTCATGCTCATCTGAATGAAGGCATCTGGGGCTGCAAACTTTAAAGTTAGTACCTACGTTTGTTAGAGTGCATCAGATTGCTCTGCAGGTCACAAACCAGATGTAAGGTCGGTTACACCAGATCATGCTTTATCAGCTGGCTTTGCTCAGAAGTATGATAAGGGAGAGCAAGGCTGGGAGACAGCTCCTATTGGCAGTCTCTCACAGCTCCCTTTTATTGCAAAGCAAACGACGTGGAAGATTATAGGCAAGAAACTTCCTCGCCCACCCACAGTTTGACTTTCTTTCTGCACGTCATTTATTTGTATACTGGTATTGCACAGTGCTTCCAGCTCTATGTACAGCTACATCCTTTAAAACAGAGCGTTTATTGTAACAGCTGAGCTCAGCAGAGCTTAGCCATGCTCCGCAGTCCTGCACCGTAGGTGGCGTCCTCCGGGCTCTCCAGTGGCATTTGCTCTGCAAGCGCCTCAGTCCCTCTAGGGGCTAACGAACTTCCCAAAGTTGCTACCTACTCGGCATTTGGGGCCAGGATTCCAAGTCTCTGCTCCTCCTGAACTGCAGCTCCTAAGTACCTTGACTTGAGCCTTTTTCAGTTTCTGCAGGAAAACTTGCCCCACTTGATGTAACTATTTAACATTGGTAGGAATGGATCCTAAACACCACATTTTCACATTCCCCTCGCAAATGAGCTATAAGAGCCAACCACTATCTCCTTTCTGTTCCTCAATGAACATTTAGCTTAGAAGACTAAGAAAACTTTAGCCTGGGGGCCTTTGCTGTGATACAAAATTAAATCCCTTGATTTTAATCACACAGAAATATGAATCTGCACGGCTTCAACCTAAATGACTTTGCTAACCATTTAACTGCTGGTTGTTTTGAGACTCTTCTGTTGGACTCCCATAAACAGAAAAGTCACATGTAGGTGTTTGCTTCTGCCAAAGGACTGTGGCCAAGTGCTGTGTAGAAACGGTTGCCTGTCCTAGACATCTATATCCTTTGCTCTTTCCATTTCTGTTTGTTTTTTTGAGTTCTGTGTGGATAATTCCTCGCTGAAAAACAAGGGAGATGTCCCAGTTATGTAACTAAGCATTCTCATGCATTATATGGGGAACATATTACCTTTCTTAAGGCCAAGATCTCTACTGTGAGACAAGCCCATCTAACACCAAGATGTTATAGTGCCTGAGAATCAACAAGCGCCTAGACCCATGAGAGCTAACAATGTGTCACAGCAATTCCTCACATCACTGGCTACTGTTATTCAAATACTGAAATATTCTTTCCCTTCCTACTGTAGTCATTTCCTAAGGGCTAAATCCACATAAAGATTTACACACGTAGTGATTCATCAAGCAAGTGAGAGAGGGTGGGAAATGCTTCCCTATCTCACAGCCAAGTTAATAATTTATGAGCAGTGAAACAGCTTCAAGAGTGGCCGAGATGGCCTGCCCATGAACTTTAGGTAGATGGCATTCATGTCATACTGCTGGCCTGCCCTACCAGAGTCAGAGTGGAGACTTGAGAATGGGTCCCTCCTTCACAGATAGGAGCCACAAGAACTCTCCTTTTTCAAAACAAAGCACTAGCTTTACATCTTATGTTGGACATAATCCAAACAGAAGCACTTCACTATGCTTAATATTAGAGTCCCTTTTTTTTTTTTTTTTTGTAAGCTGGTTTGGTTATCACCTTTCATTATTTTCTGGAGTTAGTGAATTTCCATTAAAGGTAGGGAACACTGCAGTGTTACTCTGAGAATTAGAGGTTACGTAGGGCTGATGAAAACAGTAACAAATAATTGTATACGTGAAATCATGCAGAAATTCTGTGACAGGTGTTCAACTTTCAAATTTTTAGTCCAGTGCTGTAACAAGAATGTTGCACAGTACACTTCTATGGCTACTAGTTGCTATTATTACGTGTCACATCAGAAGATATCCTCGTATTCAATTCTTTTGCCTTCAGCTCATTGCTTAGCTGAAACATTCTGTTCTGAGTTCAAAAGGCAATGGTATAATGGAACAAATAGCAATAACATCCAGAGTTGTCAGGTCTCAAGAGAGATCCCTGGGGAAGACTATTCCCTGCTCATTGCTAAGCAGTACTTCCTTGATTACTGCAGCTAATGCTGTCTCGAAAGGAAGATAAACTTGTGGGAAGCCATCATTATGTTCCTTCAAGTTTTTCCTCAAGATCTTTGGTGTCAGTTCCTTCAAATTCTCCAAAGGCCAAATGAGTTTGAAGCATGGTTGCAGAGGACAAAAAAACTTCAATTTTCCAGTGTTCCAGTTTGGGCCACGAGTGGAGAGAACAGAGTCAACTATTATCCCTTTTCAGGAGTGACAATGAGGACACTGCACACTGGCTGGAAGCTTTAAAGATAATCAGGTAGAATAAGTATAAAATCCACTTGGCCCAGACTGGTCTTCTAGACTCCTCCACCCCTTCCACCCTCAGTCAGCCTAAGGGTAGGCTGAACCCACTCCCCCCAGCTGGGCCCACAGGGCCTCAGTGCCTCAAGTCCCTGCCTGCCAACTCCCCCAGGAACCATGAGATAAGAGTGTGCTGCTAGGAGAGCTGGAAGCAAGAGAAGCAGGGAGGAGAAGGGGGAGAGATCAAGTCAGGCACTATCCTTTAAGCTGTGATACCGGAAAGGGAATGGAATAACAATGTTACAATATCCTGGGACCAGCAGGATAGGATGGGTTTTTGTCCCTATGGCTTTATTTAAGGGGGACCTGGGATCCCTCAAACTGCCACATCCAGTGAATTACAACCAACCTGAAAGCAAGCCACCAGAGACTTTGGGCACCTTTGCTTCCCTCATGGAGATGACCAGCAGATCAGAACTGGTAGAGGTACTGGAAAGATCTCAACCCTTTTTAGACTTGGAATTCTGAAGCTGACATCATTAAGAGCAGAGAGTGGGAACAGGAACAGTCGATATTCTAGATATTGTCTCATTGTACTCACGTTTCAGAGAAATGCCTAGAACTGCACAGTATGACAGACTGTTGTCTAGACACCAACTCAACTGTAGGTTTCCATGTACTAGCAGGAGATTCGTATGTTTTAAAAAAGCAGTGAAAAAAAGACACTTTCTAAAGCCAAAAACACGCTTGATAACAATCATAAAAAAATCTGTCCTGATGCTACCTCACACACACAGATGGGACTACTGCAAGGGGAGACACTATTAAGCCCACTGTTCCCTAAGCCATAGTGTAACAGTACCTCCCCTTCCATCAGCCAGAACATTCATTTACAGAGATGGTAGGCTCATAAGACCTAATTACATTAAAATTTTGCCCTGATTCAACTGGCAAGTAGCCATCTGTAGCAAGTCTCCAATTCAGAAAGAATAAAGCAAAATGAGGTATGCCTTACCTGAAGGATCAAATCCATTTTGCTGGAACTTGTAGGCAGATACGTAACGATGACAGGAAGCTACACCGAGCTGAAAAGCTGAATGTTAATGAAGGTTTTTGGAATGCTGCAATGCCCCCTAAACACCCATGGACCCCCTCCTCAACTAATTGCATCTGCTCTGTGCTACCCTTCATATACAGCTGTTCTTTGATTGTGAGACAGAAATAATTAGTGTCTATGGATTGCACAGTTCAGTGGAGCCTAAGTCATGATTGGTACCTGCACAGATAAAAGAAAAGTTCTGTAAGTTTTAATGACAAATATATATAAACAGGCATTGGCTTTACTCAGGTTGGAAAGATCTCTTTTTACTCTGGGAAGGATCAGGTCTACCAGGCCCACTAAGAGCGCAGCCTCAATGTTAAAGGAGACAGTTGGGAGAGAGCAATAGGCAGTGGAATACAAACTATGAGGAAGAGGATGACTTGACCTTGAAACACAGAATGGTTGAGTTTGGAAGGGACCTCTGCAGGTCACCTCATCAAGCACCTCTGCTGGAGCAAAGCCACCTAGAGATGGTTACCCAGGACTGTGTTGGGACAGCTTTTGGACATCTTCAAGGATGAAGACTCTCTGGACAGCTTGTGCCAGGGCTCAGTCATCANTGACCTTGAAACACAGAATGGTTGAGTTTGCAGGTCACCTGGTCAAGCACCTCTGCTGGAGCAAAGCCACTTAGAGTTGGTTACCCAGGACTGTGTTGGGACAGCTTTTGGACATCTTCAAGGATGAAGACTCTCTGGACAGCTTGTGCCAGGGCTCAGTCATCATCACAGTGAAAAAGTGCTTCCTGGTGAAATCTGTGTTTCAGTTTGCACCCAGGACAGGACTTTTGTCCTGTTACAGGACCCCACTGAAGAAAGCCTAGCTCTGTCCCTTTTATATCGTCCCTGTAGGTAGGAGATGACATCACCCTGAGCCTTACCTTCTTCAGGCTAAACTGTGCCAGCTTTAAAATGAGTTGAGATATCATTTGTACAGCAAGATAAGTTGTAAGGTAAGAGCTTATCAGTCAGCCACTGAGAAGAATTATTTTTTTGACTTGGAGGCCATCACAGAAAAAGGGCTTTTTTGTTCTAGTCTAAGGATCTTAAAATACTGTAGTCAACTACGACTACAAATCGTGCAGTTCTGAGCAGTCTGTACTATGTTGTTGCAACATCTTATTACATTTACTGGATATATCTCTCCCCAAGGGGTAAATATCTCTTTTGGACTAGCTAAAAGAGGCAGCATGAGAAACACTGAAGCTGAAATCAGGACTTGTCCTTAAGAGTATAGGAGCTAGAGAGAGGCCTACTTTCTTGCTTTAAAGCATTGATTTCCTGGGAAACTGTATAAAGGTCAGAAGCACATTATGGTCTATGCGATTGTGAAAAAGCCTCTGGACACTGATGTTACATAAATATTTACAACTACCATTACTAACCAAACCTGCTTCTAGCCTCTGCTGCTTCCAAGGAAGAAAACAGAATAACAGGGAAAAATTGACATGTGAAGAATAATAGCAGTGAAAGTGTAATCCAAAATCACTAATGGAAAATGCACAGTTATCTGAACAGGAAGAAACACTATTTAAAAAAAAAAAAGAAATCAAAGAGTATCTGTAATTTTCCAATGCAGATTACAGAAGACTGCAAGTCGGCTGTGACAAGAACGATAACACAACCATGCTTTTGTTTTCTTTATTTTACCCTTGAACAGATAACCTTTCATATTTTGGTAGAAGAGACACGTTGGTGATGATGTTTTTGTGATGTTGCAAAATTCCACTTTCTTCTGATCCCTCTGGGAACAAATTCATCCATGTCACTTAACCACAACACAGCTTTATAAAGAACTGAAAGGCTAGAGGGGCAGCAGTTTGTGGAGACTGATACAGTAATAGTTTTTGTCCATATTGAAAGCTATCTGAGGAGTTGTAAATAAAATTACATTTGTAAGTGATAATGTGATAATTTGGCATCAGAGACAGTCTTTGATGCACGTATTTAATTTTTAATTTTTTTTTTTTTTTTTAGGTGAAGCAGGACATAAGCAAACAACTTGGGGCTCTGGAGTTGGTAAGCAGTTCAGATATACCTCCCATAAAGTATGCTGGTGAGCGGCTGGGTAGCACAACAGCGGAAGGAAGTGAATCAGCAAGGATTGCTGGAGCAGATACTGAGTCACCTTGAGACCCAGTCACATACGTAGGTTTGTGGTTGAACCCTGACATACAGTGGAAGTGCTAAGATCTATGAAGAATTACTGTTTTTTCCTTTTTTCAAGTACTACTCCTAGAGTTCCTCTTCCTTTTAGCTCTCAGAAGTGTATATTATCTGTCCTAAAGTCATGCAACTCTGTGTACACATGGTACCCAAACCTCTAAGGCACTCTTGAAAACCACATTCACAAGCTACAAATACATTAAATACATCCGATTCATATTCCCATATAACAGACAGGCTAAAAAGAAGAAACTCTTCTCATGCTAGACAGTCTCAGAGAGCGAAGCTAGCAGAAGTCCCCACAGTCTATCACATTTTGAATTAAAGTTGAAGTAGATTTAACATAGTCACTCACATGCTTTTGACAGCAGAAACTCCTACTACCTTCTGAACATTCACATTTCAAGATACTTCCTAAGTTTTGCACCTGAAAGAAGGTGCAAAGGATACACATAAAAGGGTACCAGGTTTTATGCTGTAGAACTGAGATTCACTTTGGTTTCAAGAAATACACTTTGGGTGTATTGTAGGCCAGCCATTGTGAACATTAGCAAAACCTACACTGAGTACCCACTGGTGAAAATAAACAAGATAAAACATAAAAGCCACAAGAAAGATTATGCTAAGGGGGTATTAAAGAAATTATAAATGTTAAAAGAAAACCAAAAAAACCAAA
>VWYK01029532.1:0-13824 GCA_013399775.1 Semnornis frantzii | reverse complement strand
AAAAAAAAAAAAAAGAAGTATGTCAACAATGGCCAAATCAAACAGTGATTCAGAACTTGAATTAAAGGTCATAGAACCCCTCTATGCATTCATCACAGAGCTCTGGTATGAATATTAATAGAAGCAGAGTGGTGGGATAGATGGTTTAGCTTAATCTTAAGCATTAATTAAACATTTATTAAACCTTCACCCTATAAATACTTTATAGCTAAAAGGCTATAATAAGGGCCAGGCTGATCCAAAGTGTTGGGCTATTAGTGCCTGTCCTTTTGAGTTAGATCTGTCACCAGCACAGCTTTAATTGGTGAGAAAATACAATTTAGGAAACCATATTTGCAGTATCTTATAGGAGTATACATCTTGGAGTAAAGTCTTTGCAATACTGGGCTTGGAAGAGATTTGGGGAAAAGGTTGACTTTCCAAGCTACTACTACAGCAGTTATCAAAACAATTTCTGCACTGAGATTATATCCAGGAAGTTCTTTTTTTCCTGCCATAACCTAGCTCTGAAGAAATTCATTGTGGGCAAGATTTGGTGTGTGAGATGAATGGAATGGATGGCTCGATGGCTAATTTGGTTCTTCTCTTTAAAGCTGTGAAGAAAAAAAAAACCCAACAACACACAAAACACAAAAGAAGTGCCAAAAAATGAGTCAAACATGTCAAGTGTTGTTTACATTTATGAATCTGCTGAAAACACAATTGAGATTGGTTTTGCAGACACTGAACATTTTTTCTCTCTGCAGAAATATAAGCCTGAGCTCTTCTTTCCTTGGCACATCAATGTCTCTACAGATTGTTTCTTTCTGCTTCTGATGTTTGTTGTTATTACAAATAGAATCACAGAATTGTTTTGGCTGGAGGAGACCTTTAAGATCATCAAGTCCAACTGTCAGCTCGACTCCACAGTGGCCATTAAACTGTGTCCCTGAGTGCCACATTCACACATTTTGTGAACACCTCCAGGGATGGTGACTCCATCACCTGCCTCAGCAGCCTGTTTCAACACCTTTCAGTAAAGAATTTTTTTTTCATGGTGTCCAATCTAAACCTCCCCTGGTACAACTTGAGGCCATTTCCTCCTCTTCTATCCCCTGATACTAGGAAGAAGAGACTGATGCCTGTCTCACTCCAGCCTCCTTTTAGGGAGTTGTAGAGAGCCATGAGGGCTCCCCTCAGCCTCCTCTTACCTGGACTAGACAACCCCAGCTCCCTCAGGTGCTCCTCAGCAGACCTGTTCTCCAGATCCTTCACCACCTTCATTGCCTTTCTCTGGACCCATTCCAGCATCTTANGACCCACTCCAGCATCTTAGCATCCTTCTTGTAGTGAGTGCCCCAAAACTGAACACTCTGGATGCAGCCTCACCAGTGCTGACTACAGAAAGACAAATCATATCCTTGGTCCTGCTGGACACAGTATTGCTGATACAGACCAGCTTCATTGCCCTTTTCAGGACACACTCCCACACCTCTTTTCCTTCCATATGATCTTCCTGTTCTGGATTAGTGTTGATATATCAGAGAGACAACAGTTAGTTTGGGGACTTGATGGAAATGACCCATGGCCATGGGGAAAGTTAACCTGTGGAACAAAGCTGTGTGGTAGAAAGTGCTGCTGAGGTTGCTGGGAGCCTTGCAGAACCTCTTGGTGCATCTCTGCTGGAGCACGGCAGGCACACACAGGTGTCTGTGTTTGCAATACCCAGCAACAGAGGATTCCAGTTAGGGATTGAGGCTCTGGGTGTTTGCTTAATGAAAGCAGTAGGCATATTACTGGTAAGGAGGATGGTTCCTGTCAGCAGGAGACAGCAAATGTGCTTTCCTAGTAAGTGCACTTACCTAGGCTCATGGTCAGATGGAATAACCAAATATTCCTTCCCCACCTCCAAATCCTGCACCATTCACTGACTCCCGTAGGGTTTTTCCAGTAGCATTTCCTAATGAGCTGTGAGAATGCAAAGGGTGCAGTGGTCAGAATTTGGGTTAGAGACGTTGTAGGGGTCAGTCCTCTGTTTAATTTCAGGAACTGCTCAATAACTGCTTAATTAGTGATTCACAATTATAAAACTATGATTTACAGTTTCAGGTCAAAACACCTTAAAATGCAGTGGTTGCTTTTGTTTGTTTGTTTGTACAGTATGTAATTCCAGAGCTCAAAAGCTTGCTTTAAGTAGCAAGATATTTTTCCATGAGGGATTACATACCCCAAAGACCTTGTGCATCTTGAAAATCTCATCTCAAACATCTGCTGGCATATGTCTGTAGCCAGGAGGAGATGTGTGTTGTCTTGCCTACCTTGCACATGCGCCTGAACCACAGCCAGTGGAGAGCTCAGACAGGGGATGTTTGCAGCATGAGCTATAGACTAGGTGGTGGGAGGAGAAGTTTGAGTAGCAGGACACTGCTCCTCCGTGGCTTCATGCTGTATGCACATGGTGCTGTTGTTCAGGAGAAATCAAAGAGTGCTTTTGGTTGGAAAGGACCTTTAAAGGTCATCCAGTCCAACCCCTCTGCAGCCAGCAGGGACATCTGCAACTGGAGCAGGTTGCTCAGAGCCCCAAATAACCTGACCTGGAATGGTTCCAGGGATGAGGCAGCTCCTTGAGCAACCTGTTCTGATTATATAGAAGTTACCTTGGAAATCTGTGAAATCAAAATCCTACCTCTGGCTTGCAAAAGAAATCTTTACAAATGTCGAAGATTTAGTCCCAGTGTACTGTACTGGCTACAGTCCAGAAGATACAAACTTTATTTGTATCATGCCTCCTTTGTGGAATTTCCAAAGGATTTGATAAGCTTGATCCATTTTGCAGTACCTGAGGAGCTGCTGTGCTTGACCTTTGAGGTGACTACATTTCAATGGCAGACAGAGTGCTATGTGTGTTCCATTTGGGTCCTTCCAGATAAAAATGCCATGCAAATTTATTCTTTACATTAGACTTATTTATATCCCAGCTGACATGGTAGTAGAGGAGAAGTGGATCCTCAGGAGATGCAAATTAGTGAATGCCCATTTCTTTCTGCCAAGAATCTGTCCAGCATGTCTTCAGTCATACTATTCAAGTTGTAATCAAACAGAGGCATATCTCAGTCTCCCAAGGTCTCTTTGTCAAGCACTTGGTTCTTCATTTAAATCATCTCCTGAGCACAGAAGAGCTTTTCCTTGCTGGCCAAAATAGACACTTACCTTTAAAATTGCTCATTCTTCCCTGTCTGCCCCTGCATTTTCCTATCCCCTGTGCTACTGCAGTGTGCTCTTCTGTCGAGCACAGAGCATGTTCTGTTGTGTGGAGGCTGAGACATCCTTGTGTCAGGAGGCAGACAGCCTGGCAACACCCTACAGCAAGGCTGGTTGTCATCCTCACCACACAGAAGCAGGAGGCATCAGCTTTGTCGAGGCTCTCTTGAACTTCCCTGGCTGTCTAGTCCAGATCTCCAGTGCTGCAGGTGAGCCTGCAAAACATGGAGAGCCCTGAAATCTTTTTCAGAGTGCTTTATTGGTAGACTGCTAGGTTATACTGTTTGAATAACTGAGTGCAAACAAAGATCTGTGGGAACTGAAAGGTCATGTAGGCTGCAAAAGTGAGCATCTGAAACTTATGAAGAGCTCTCCCTCTTCTGCCTAAAGAGGCAGAACTGGTTTGGAAAAAAGTCAGTACAAATATTAATATCTTCATGGGCAGCAGTAATCTGGATTATTCCAAATTTCTCATGAGAAAGGCTCTGTTTTTTATAGATACTCTTTTATCCAACAACAAAGAATTCTAAATTATATAATAGCTGAAATTAAGCTAAATTTAGAGAGAGAAACATCAAGTAAAAGCGATCTAAAGCAGAACAGGCTATCTTTAAAGTTTAAAAGGAGAGCATTCCACTTTACCCAGATGGGGTTTTTTTCCCCCCCTTTTCCTCATTAGCTTTTTGCTCTGTACAAACTTGCTGCTTTGTGTGTGTGTGTGTGTGTGGCTGGTTTGGGCATCTTCAAAATCCTCTAAACTTTTTCTTCCCAGACCTAATAGCAAGAGAGAAACTGCTCCAGGTTACTGAGAGGAGCAGATAGGACATGCCCACTGCCCTAAGCACTGTAGAACTGGAGTCCACCTTTACATAAATACAGATGGAATTATCTTCCCTCTTCCCCTCGATGCTGTATTTTTCATGCCTGCTATTTTATTTGCATTTTAGCCAGCTGAAGTACCATTACAATTAGTCCTTAAGGCTTCCTGTGGAAGTTCCTTCATTCTGAGGTCTGTTGAAAAGTTTCTGAGGCGAGAGGAGCCAGCAAAGCAGGGAGCTTGTTAGCAAAACTGGTCTCTGCTTTGGATTGATTTTGTTTTCTCTGATGGCTTGATCATAACAGTTGCACTCTAATTTTTGTACAGGGTTGTGCACATTTCAGGCAATGTAAATATATACATTGGCATGCTTATTAGCTCTGCTGTTTAAGTTAGGGATATTTGATAGTGTATAATAAAACCAAGTGGTCCTGTGTACCATTTGTCATGCTGAGCTTGGACTCATCTCTTTGTACTCCCACTCCACCCTTTCCAACTTCATTATATTCCAAATGCTCCTCCTTGCTTGGAGCAAAATCAATCCTCATTTTGCATTGGGTGGAAGAGGAGAAATGTGTGCTGGGATTTTTCTCAGTGCACAGAGCTGCGTGCAGACTTAATCCTTGCTTAAACGATAAGCGTGGGGCTTCCCTGGGGGGGGAAGCATTGTAAGACAGCTGAGGTCATGGTCACAGCCTCAGCCCCCATCTATTAAACTGCAGAAAGGAGTGGAAATATGAGAGGGCCCTTTCCACTTATCAGGAAGGAATACTACTGTGAATGCTGCTTCCCTCAGCTGCTGTCCGCTGCAGGTTCCCTGCAGCTCTGAGAAGTGCTTTTGTTCTATCATCCCTTCCTTTCAAAACAGCCTTTCCTCCAGCTAGCCCAGTTCACATTTCCCTTGCCAAGGGACTGGCTTGTGTCACTGGCTAAATGCATCACTACTAGCCTGGTGGCAGAGGATGTATTTTCAAACAGAGGATGAAAATCACTAGGTGAGGTTTAGGAGATGGTTTGTGTACCCACGAGACCTCAGAGAGGTTTAAAAATGTGATTTCCTAGTTCCACTGGGAGCCAGGTGCTGAACTGCCTGTATAACATACTAAGGTGAGATGCCAATGGTGAAATGCAGATAGGACAATCTCCCATAGAGATGTCAGAGGGCTACAGTGGTCCCCAGACTCTACCCTGTCTTGCAGGAGTGCATGCTCCACAGCTTATGCCAATCAGGAGGAAAAAAATGCCTTAGAGATCTTTTCCCTGCCATAGTAGTCCCAGTGTGGGTAGGCTTTTGGGGTGTACATTGTTCTCAGAGGTGTTCTTGGCCCTCGCCCCCTTCTTTTCCCACAAAGACCAATGGCTCAGGCAAACCCTCTGAGTTTTACTCTGAAGCTCTTGAAATTATCCAGCATTGCCAAAAGAAAGGATTTGCTGACAGGCAGAATCCTATTGGCAAACCTAGGTGGATTTATGATCTTGGGTGGAAACCAATTTGAACTCTAATTTTACATGAATCTGATCCCTCTCCTGAGCCAGGCAAAACTTCATGATTCTGGCTGATTTTTCACACTCAGCTTTTGAGCACTTCTGTTCACATTTGAGCTGAAGGTAGTCCTGTGATTCTCTGCAAACCCAAACCTCAAGCCCGTGCAAATAGATACAGCTGTGCTGCCTGCTTCTTGGTGTGAGTTGAATTCTTTCTTGGCTGCCTTTTCCCTAGGGAACCACATCAGGAGTCCTGTGCATGCTCCAGAGCATAAACTGAGTTGCATGCTTAAAGGATGTGCCACCAACTCGTGTTTTTATGACAATAAGTTCAACCAGGCTAAGTGTCAGATCCCACACTTGGCTCACAACAACCCCATACAGTGCTCCAGCCCTGGGGAAGAGTGGCTGGGAAGGATCTGGAGGTGTTGGTCTACAGCTGTCTGAACATGAGCCAGCTTGTGCCCAGATGGCCAAGAAGAGCAACAGCATCCTGGCCTGGATCAGCAACAGTGTGGCCAGCAGGACCAGGGCAGGGGTCATCCCCCTGTAGCTGTCACCAGTGAGGCCACACCTTGAATACTGGGTTCAGCTTTGGGCCCCTCACTCCAAGGAGAACATTGAGGTGCTGGAGAGTGTCCAGAGAAGGGCAGAAAAGCTGATGAAGGGTCTGGAGAACAGGGACGACAAGGAGCAGCTGAGGGAACTGGGGGTGTTTAGTCTGGAGGAGGCTGAGGGGAGATCTTCTGGCCCTCTACAGCTCCCTGCAGGGAGGTTGGAGGTAGGTAGGAGGCAGACTCTTCTCCTTAGTAACAAGTGAAAGGACAAGAGGAAATGGCCTCAAGTGTCACCAAGGGGAAGTTGAAGTTTGGACACTGGGAGCTGTTTCTTCACTGCTGCTCTGCGCAGCCTGGTCCAGGATTCGACCTGGAGAAGTCCCTGTTCCCAGAGGGATTGAAAAGCTGTATAGATGTGGTGTTTAGTGGTGACCTGGCAGTACTGGGTTAATTCTTGGACCTGATCATCTCAAAGGTCTCTTCCAACCTAAACAATTTGGTGATTCTATTATAATTGTTACTATTATTAAAAGCATTGCAATGTTACCTTCCCTCTTAGCTCCTTCCACCACTTACCCTCAACATAACTCCTGTGCTCTTTGGGGAACAGCAATTTTGGATATTCTGGTTTTGGAGTCTGCTTCTGCTTCAGTTGATTGCTGTGAAGGTGGAAGATGACTTTGGGGTTGCCTACAGGCAGGCAGGCACAAGAGTTAAGTGGGTGCAGTCAAGTGCCCTGCAGATTTTCTGCTTGCTGCAGCCACCGTTTGTAAACAGGAATACACATAATAGGTTGGGAAATCAGCTCCAAAACAACAGGCATTGTTTGTGTGCTGAGTAACTCTAGTGATCAATTAGGATCAGGGGGAAAAAAACATGTTGTGTCCAGATGAATGCAAAACCAGAGCCTGCCCTGCCAAAAACTCCAACTGATACCTTTGGAACTAATGGAAAGTTTAGTTAACATTTTCCCCTATATTTGATTTAACTTGTGAGAGTATTTTTTTTTCATTAGTTCAGTAAACTAATGAGAAATGTTATAAAAATAATGAAATACCAAGTGAGCCTTGGCTGGGTGCACCTCTCACTGTGCCACAGCAGTGGTCAGAGCTCAGCCCTGGGAGCTGCACCAGTTGCATTTACACTGAGTGAAGATGAGCTTAGGCTTGAGGTGCTGCCATGACCTGTCAGTGTGAGTGTTTTTTTACCACCCCAGCAGGATCTGTGCCAGGAAGCTGTGTCTGTTAGTGTTAGAGCATGGATGAGGGACAATACACACCATGTCCCCTTATTAGCAGGTGATGCTTGTGGTCTGACTTGTGGGGGTCTTGGGAACCCAAAACAAGCAGTGATGTTTATTGGTGTAATGGGAGCCCACTGGTGCCTTGTAGCTGTCTGGAAAGTGATGGAAATTAGGCTTTGGTGCACCTGGCTGTGTCTAGAAGATCTACAGATGATAAAGATACAGCTTCATGCAAGCCACTTGACTTTAATTTCTTTATTCCATATAGGAAGAGGGAACAGCTCACAAAATTCCTACCCTCTCTGTAGCACCTGTGGGCTTCAGGGCATTGCCTCTGACTTGCTCCCACGTCGTTGCACACAGCAGTTCTCTTCTGCCCAAGTTATACCTATGGCAGCTCTTTCCTAAGCTGCATTGATGACTTCAGAGCCACTCAAGGTCAGTGACCAGGCAAGGACAGCAGCAGCAGCAGCAACATTGTTTGTGATCTGAGGAAAGTGCTTCAGTTGCTAAATGGATTTGAGTTGAGTTTGTTTTTTATCATCCTGAAATAACCACTGCTCAAACAATTGTAATTCTTGTGATGTCTTTCTGGAAAACATTTGGCTTGTTTGGCAGTGCAGCGTTGTGTAAATAAATATGTACCAAGCATCAAAGTCAAGGAGGGGAGGGTGAGCTCTCCAATAATTATGTAAATAAATCCACACAGCATGCAGTGATATTGGCTACCATGAGCATTTATATTAATCAGTACGGACATTACTGACAAGTGAATCTATTCTGCTTCCTTCTCCTCAAGGTTTCAAAATTAATGCTTCATTCTGCTCCTTCTTTTGCTGCAAGGGCTGCAGGGAGAGGCCAAGGCTGGCTTATCTCAGCATCCCCTTCAGGTGTCTCTGGGAGCCTGAGACCAATCAAACCTTGCATAAATAAGAGTTGCTTGGCATGAGAGAGTTTGCAAGTGTGATCCAGCTCTGAAACAAAAAAAAAAACCACATTGGGAAAAAATAAATATGCTCATTTGCTGGAGTGACATTTATTTGTCCATCTCATCTTGACTTCTTTGGGGAGGCCAGAGGACATGCAGTGACTGCAGAGTCCAAACACTTCTTGTATATATCCCCAGATGAACCTTTTTGATACTCCATTGACAACATCTGTAATTCAGCCAGCTCGAGTGGCTCTCCATTTCTCCTGATCCAAGGAACTCATTTGTTTGTCCAAGATTTGGCATCTCCACTTAATCACAGAGTAAGTGAGAAAAAGCAGTTGCTCTTGCTGCTTCTGTGAGCTTTTCCCCCTGAACTATCAAGCCACTGCAATCCATTGTAAGGAGATGGGAAATCTTCCAGTTTGGTGGTGACAGAGGCAGCTTGGATTGTAAAGTTGGATCCTCATTGAGGATTCCACCAAACCCAGGGCTGAGAACTGGCTACCCCTGTCCCTAAGGAAAAAGAGGATGTCAGTAATGTGTCAGGAGGTGAGGGTGGTCAGGAGTAAGGTCTGAGGGTATGCTTCTGAAAGGCAGGGATATAATGAAGATAGCAGTTGGAAGTTTGAGTTATGGGGCAATTAACTCACTTGTTAGTCATAAGGGTGGGAGCAAGGAGCAGGAGATGGAGGAATAAATGATTGTTTCCATCTTCTACTTCAGGGCCCTGAACTTAACTCATGACTAGGGCACAAAATCATGACAGATGAGGAAGAGCTGAGATAGTATCTTGCTGCTTTTGAATTCTTGGAGAGGACCTGTTGCTCTCTAGGAGAGGCTCATTGTTTCAGCAGCAGAGGCAAAGTACTGAGTGACTGCAGAGAAAACAAATCAGTGGGGCAGAGAAGGGGGAGTTTGGGACTGCAGAAGTCTCTGACTTTAGTTAGAGTTTACCCAGATTCTCTTTTCCTTTCCTCAGCCTTATGGCAGGTTCCAGTTTGGGGGTGAGTGCTGATTAGGTGAGACAATTTGCAGTCGAGCAGGGCAAGTGTAGTAAGGCATCAAACTCAAGCAGTAGTGGCAACCTTCATGTTTCTGTTTCCAGTTGATGCAGAATAGTCTGAGAATGGCTGTGCTTGATTTTCTCTTCTTGGTGTGAGAGCAGCACAGGGATTTGTTCATGCTGTTGGCTCTTTTCATTGCTGGGGATGGAGCTCTCTGTTTCTGTTATATCCTGAAGGTGAGCACACAGGTGCTGCATGCATTGTTAAAATCTGCTGTGTCTCCAGTCAGTAAGATGCTCAGCAAGGCTTGCATTGCTAAATTGATTAATTAGATCAATTACTTAAGACGTCCCCCCTGCCCCTGCTGTCACAGTATGCTTCAAATACTGTTCTTCAAGACAGCACTGCCTGAGTTAGAGGTGTGAGTGACTAAAACACTTCACGTTGTCAGCTTGGAGCTATCTGCTCAATCCCTACTGCCTACCCAGTGGCTTTGGCAATGTCACATTTGCACAGGACAATATATAGGTAAGCTGAAATACTTGGGATTCACAGAGTCTGCTCTTCTTGCTGCTTACCACTGTTTTTTTTTCTGTTCCTCTTACTTGCTGCATTTTATTGTGTGTGTTGCATGTAAATGAATATGTTCCTTGATTGATTATGTGCTGTTTACAAAGGTTGTAGAGGCAAAGTGGGTGTGTTTTACATAGTGAAAAAATCACAGCAAAACTTTAAAAGCAGCTTTCAGGAAGGCAAGGTAACTGGAATAGACTTCTAGAATTGGGAGAAAAGATCTCCTGAGAGGCTGAGCTAAGGGAAAAGTGGCTTAAGGAAAGCTGGCAAACCCTTAGGGAGTCTTAAGGCCACAAGTTCAAGCTATCCCATTCAGAAAGTATAGTAGGGGACTAAATTGGTTTAATCATGAGCTCATCGTTGACCTCAAATGCAAGAAAGAAATGTGCAATAGGAGGAAACTAGGTCAGGCTCCAAGAATGAGAACAGAAGTGTAGCAGGAGCATAGGCAAAAATCAGAAAGGCCAGGGAACTAAATAAAGATAGACTGAGAGCCATTGGCAGTAACTAGACACCATTTGTATCATTGTCACAAGAGGCTGTTCTGCTATACAATAGGGAAAGCAAGCTATCAACACAGCAGCACTGGAGATAATTGTTTAATGTCTTTTCTTCATAGGAAGTTCAACACTAATTAGATGATGTCTGTAATTAGGACTAGTTACAAAGCAATGAGGTCCCAACCCTAGATACATGAAAATGGGTTAGAGCCAACCTGGATAATTTTGGTGTTTTCAAATGGGTTGGAATTATGGATTTAATTTTAGAATGCTTAAAGGATGATATTTCAGTGCTGCAAGTGGGGTGAACTTGTGAAGGAGAGAAGGCTGCAAAAAGACTAGCACAGTGAATGTTCCTAAAAAAAGAAGAAAGAGGAAGAGTCAGGGAGCTAGAGATCCAGCAAGTTAACATTGATTTCTGGAGAAGTGCATGGACAAGTAATCCAGCAACCTTTTTAAACACCTAGAAGAGGAGAGGATAAAAATAGCATGCCAAAAATGTCATCAAAGCCACCCTGGTGCAGCATGGCAGCAGGTCCTGTGGACAGAGGAGCAGCAGCAGATTTGTGTATTCAGATTTCAGTCAGGCCTTTGGCAGTGTCTCAGTGATGTCATAAGCTACAGTAATGTTGTCTTTAGTCCATCTAAGATCTTAATTACTTTCAGGAGGGCTATTGTATCTTCATTGATTATGGTGGGGATCTAGAAGGCTTATCCTAGGCTTTACCTCCTGGTCTTTTTACTTAAAGACTTCAGTAAGTGTATAAAGTAGAGTGGGATAAATCTAGACCAGTGTTCAGTGCTTAAAATAAGTCTGTTGGCTTCATGGAGTTTACAGCAGCACTGTGAACGGAGGTTGCTTCATACTCAGTCCAATGGGTGACCTGCTCACTGCTCCCCAGGACAGAGTGACCCTATCTCTAGGTGCTTTGTGTTTGCCTTGCTGACAGTGGGTGAAGAAAGGCTCCTTAGTAGATGTAGAGAGTAGGAAATGAAACCATTTGTTGGATTAAGGATCTAGGGTGCCACTCCATCCAGCTTCTGCAGTGCCCTGACTTGCACTGTTGCTGAATTTAGCTTTGGGCTACCTCCTGTGCCCCAGCAACCCAGAGCAACAGCCTGGTTATTCAGTCTTAAAAATCAGGCCTAATTGCAAATCAGACCCAGTGGCCAAAGGACAATAAATGCCAAATATTTGTGAGAAGCCAACTTGTCCCAGGGAGGGACAGCTGCTCCTAATTTGCCTGAGAGAATCATATTTTAAAGCTTAAAAATACAATAATTTTTGTGCATAGCAGGGCAGCTACTCCCTACCCAGAAGGGTTTAGTATTTGTGTGCCTTGGCTTGCCAGCTGTGAGATGGGAAGAATATTTGTCTGCTCAAAAGGCCACTTTGAGACATGCTAAATGATTTCAAAATATATCTTTGAGGCCTTCAGAAGAAAACTACTCAGTTTTTAGGTACTGGATCCTGCAACAGGTTAACGGTGTCCAATCTGAATTAAGCCAAGCCTGCCAGTCCAGAGGGACCTCAATGCATCTCCCAGCATAACAGCAGGAGGTGAAGATTGTGGATGTTTCACTCAGTCTTGGACTGAAGGAGCTATTATTGGAAAAGTCTCATCTTCCTAAAGAATGAGCCTGTCTTGAGAGGCAGGAGAGGAAGGAAGAGTCCAACTGGGCTGTTGGCACAGCTTACGCCTAAGGGGGTTGGGAAGATCTGGAGCTGGGGCTTTATGTAGCACACAGCTAAAAGCTATGGCTGCCATTGCTTCTCTTACAGATGGAATATTCTCTGTCAGCACCAGTCTTGGTCAGGCAGGTGGTTCTACCTGGGACAAATCTCATTTTGCCTAAGATATTCTGATTGTTCCTCAAAGGGGTTGTTGGCCCTTGGTGGGAAGGAGCCCTGCTGCTGCAAGCAGAGACTAATGGGCAAGCTGGAAAGTGATGCCTGCACGTGGCCCAGGTGTTCAGATGATGGCTGCATGCTTCCAGCAAATGTTCAGTCTGGTGACCTTCTTGTGACCTTTCAGTATCTTAAGGGGGCCTACAAGAAAGCTGGGGAGGGACTTTTTAGGCTGTCAGGTAGTGATAGGACTGGGGGGAATGGAACAAAGCTGGAAATGGGGAAATTCAGACTGGATGTTAGGAAGAAGTTCTTCACCATGAGCGTGGTGAGACTCTGGAAGAGGTTGCCCAGGGAGGTGGTGGAAGCCTCATCCCTGGAGGTGTTTAAGACCAGGCTGGATGAGGCTGTGGACAGTCTGATCTGGTGTGAGGTGTCCCTGCCCATGGCAGAGGAGTTGGAAGTAAATAATCCTTGTGGTCCCTTCCAACCCTGACTGATTCTGTGATTCTATATGGGATTGGGAACATGGTTTGTGCCTTGGCTGCAGCCTGGCTGTGTGCTTCACCTGCTGCTGCTGCTTCTCTGAAGGTCTGGTGAGAAAGGATTACAGGAAATGAGATATGGGACGAGATGAAGATCTTCATCCTCCTCCCACCGAGACTCCCAATCCACCTGCCTTCTGACAGGACACAGGGAGAGGATGCAGTGGAATTATCCATCACTGCACCTGTGTCATCTTCCCCACATGCCACTGTGAAACCCACCCAGATCAAACGGTAGCCTCAAGAAAAGGCAGGCATTCACAGATGACTTTTGTCCTGCGGCAAGTGTTTCTCTTGCATATGTGGCGCCTCCATCCCTGGTCAAAGTGACCTACGATTTTGTTTTCAATCTTGCAGCGCCTTTTCAATGCGTTCATTGTTTGTAGCCACAAGGTGGCATTGCAGATTAAAGGGAAAAACATTTGTTGTGCAGGGAGACGGGAGGGAGGTGGGAGACTGGGGAACAAAGTACACAGCCGCTCTGAAATCCTTCCCGTGGCTTGAGGGTGCAGGGAAGACTTCTCTTTTCAACTCACAGGCCTCCCCTTTTGATAGCAGCGAGCACAGTGTTTGTTACATGGTGATCACAAAGAGTTTCATCTGGTTCAGCATCTGCAAATAGGTTTGAGCTGTTCAGAGCTGCTGCTTTGCTCTGCTCCTGCCTTTGGGGTGTGATGTAGTGTTTTAGAGCTGTGAGAGAGATGATGGTGTCATCTCACAGGCTCTTTTGTTTCAGTTTGTGTGTTCAGATCCCAAAGAAAACTTGTTTTCTCCTCCTGCCTCCCCAGTCACACTTCTCTTGGTTTCTGTGCAGGCTCAGATTAGGGCTTGGTGAAAGGATGGCAAACTGTAGTGAGTGAACCTAAAGCCTCAAACAGAGGTTGGAAGCTAAACGAAGTCTTCAGGGCTATTATATCTTGACTTAGAAAGAGGAAGGCAAATGGAGCATGCAGTGGACCTTCCTTGTACTTTCTACATTTTACTGTGATCCGGGGCTCAGCCTTTTCCATTAAGAGTAAAAAGACTCAGATGAGGATGTTCAAAGGTGTTTGCTTCTCTGCTTATAGAATTACAGAGTCA
>VWYK01029524.1:3318-15285 GCA_013399775.1 Semnornis frantzii | reverse complement strand
AAAAAACGTCACGATTGTGATGAAAAAGAAGAGGGGGGGGGGGGGGGGGGGAAATACCTTCACAGAAGTGGCTTACAACATGACTGTACTGAAATATCTTCTTTTTAAAGGTAGATCAGCAGGACAAGGACAGTGCTGACTTCAGGGCTGCAGCAGTGCTATTAAAATATGGAATGCAATCTCCCACCAAAGTATTTTTTTTCTTTACTGGCTAAATCATCTGTACCTGTTCTGTTCAGCTTGACTGTGAACGACTCAATGTGTTTGCCCTTGGAAGCCTTTAGCTGTTTGATGTTTGTAGTGAGTCTTTGGCTACCTGTCCCTATGCTGTGCACCACCACGTCCCCCAGGTTTGCTGAGGAGAGGTCTCCTGCCTCTGAATCACCACTGGTTTCTGTTTCAAGCACATCAGCAGGTTACCAGTAGCCCATACCCCCATGAAGCCCAGTGTGCCCTTGTTCTAGTTTGCTGCAGGATTGCTGAGAACTCTTTTTTAAACCAATGTGACCTGACAAAGTAATGGGAAAAAATCTGCACTGAAAGGCCCAGGCAGAGACATTCTCATACTTGATCCATAAAAATTTTGAATTCAACTGATTTTGGTAACTCATTATGCCACTAAAAGGCAAACCAGGAGGCTTTACATCCTTTGTGCTAATAACTATGTCTTATATTGCATCTATTGTCACACCAGCACGTAGATCTTGTGGTCCAGCTAACAGAGCTTAGGAGCATGCCTGTGCAATAGCAGCTTTCTATTTATTTTGCTCTAGTATTTATTAACAGCTGGCCCACAACTGATTCTCCATAATGAATTGTCTGTTAGCAAAAGTCCTACAGCCTTTCAAACTCCTGGTAGTGCTGATGGGCCATTTTCTGCCTGTTACACCTTTAGCTGCTGCTGCTGCTCAGGTATAACTCAAAAGAGAATTTGGCCTCTTCTGTACACACTGTGTTTGTTGTATCACCCAGTGCTCTGCTAGGGCCAGAGGGATGGGTGCTGCTCCATAGCATGGTCCCCGAGCCTAGCTTGGTCCCCACTCCAGCCCTTGCAGCAAGCACAGATTTGATGTGTGCTGATCTATCAAGGAACAAACAAGCAGCAGAAGCAGCACTTGTTTTGCCTCTAACCACATCTTCCTTGTTCTTCACTTTGTCCTCTTGCTTGTTGTTGACTGACAAACAGATCTGATGGCAGATGTCATGCAACTCAGGGAAACAAGAAATCTGGGAATCTTTGCAAAGATTGTGTAGATGTGAGCTCATTAATAACAGGACTGTGTAAATGAACTGATCACACCCTCAGCATCACATGTGTGTTTCAAATCTCAGCTGTGTCTGTGGTATTAAAATGTGAACAGAAAAAGAAATAAAGTGATGAGTTCCTTTATAGTCTTACCAGGTCAGTGGTGGTGTGACCTGAGCTGAATCTTCTGCAGGTTCCTTTACTGCTGCCATGTTCCTCTCATCTCCAATTGGGTGCTGCAGGACTGGCAGTGGGCAAGGCAGGCACCTGCAGTGTCAGAAGTGGATACAAAATGAGTGTCAGTGTCACCCCTGATGCACAAGACTTCACAGAGCTTGCCCCACTCCCTGCAAGCAAAACTTGTGCCAGTTGAAGGAAGCAGTTTTGCCTGGCCAGAATGGTCCCACAGAGGCTTTTGCCTAAAGGGAGAACCTGAATCATTTGCTTTAATTCCCTTCCCCCCAAACCCTGTTTAACTAACCTGATTAGGCCATGGGGTCTTTTTTAGTTTGTTTGGTTTGGTCCTTCTTGTTTGTTTAGGCCTCTTTTATTTGTTTGAGTCTTGTTTAAAGAAGTGTAACATTAAAGCCCTGTGTAGACACATTCAATTTCCACATATAAACTAACACTTTCATCTAACCTAACACTTCATCCAGAGGGATGGTGGATGTTAACTATACCAACACTGAGAAATTATCATAGAATTAGAGTGGTAAGGTTGGAAGGGACCTCAAGGATCATCCAGTTCCAACCCCCTGCCATAGGCAGGGACACCTCCCACTAGCCCAGGTCACTCAAGGCCTCCTCCAACTGCCACAGCTTTGTGGGATGGAATTTAAAGCATTTAATCTGTGGTCTCAAAAGTCAAAAGAAGGGAACTGTCTGATGATTTGGAGTAGAGAACTTCTCCCTTCCTTCTCACTTAACAAATGGGCTCATTTCTGTGAGGCACTGAGCATCTGTCCAAAAATGTTTTCACCAAAAGGGTTCTCCAGACCTGGACTGGGCTGCCAAAGGAAGTGTGGGAGTCTCTGGAGGGATTTCAAATGATTCTATGATTCTATGACATGGATCAGTGGTGACCTGGGAGAGTTGGGTAATGGTTGGACTTGATCTTAAAAGCCTCTTCCAGCCAAAATGATTCTGTGATTCTAAACCTAGCAAAACACAAACAATTTCTTTAAAGAAGAGTTGCCACCTTCCTATGACTCTTGTGCATGCAATAAAAACATTTCATAGCCATCAGGAAACATTCAGGCTTTTAATGCACCCTGCAGTTGGCTCGACACCATCCATTGATTTTGCTCCCCTCAGTACTAAAACTTTTCTGTACAAAAATAATGAGGTCAGTGGAGTGATATTTACTGGCATGTGTTGGCTCCAGAAAGAGAATCAGGTCCACTTCTTTAAAAGGGTACCAGTGTGTCATGAACTGCTTTTGTATAGGAAAATAAAAAGGGGGAAACAAAACAATCACCTAGATAACCTTCACTTCTGAATCATAAAATCAACTATTGTCAGATGTCTCCAAGAAGACACACACCTCCCCATTGGCACTGGGGGATCATTGCATGCCCCAAGGATCAGAGAATCACAGAATGTTAGGGGTTGGGAGGGACCTGGAAAGATCACTCAGTCCAACCACCCTGCCAGAGCAGGATTACCTATAGCACATCACACAGGAGCTCATGCAGGTGGGGTTTGAATGTCTCCAAAGAAGAAGACTCCATAACCTCTCTGGGCAGCCTGTTCCAAGGTTCTGTCACCCTCACAGTGAAAAAGTTCTTCCTTATGTTCACATGGAACCTCCTGTGATGGTTTGGGAGTTCCCTGCCCCCCCACACTTGTAAAATGACCCAGACTAGACTTCAGCCAGCTGGAAGTTAAGAGATGAAGCTCTGTTTACAGTTCAGCACAATGTACAAGCAGAGATAGACACTATAGACAGGAATAGTTACAGAAATATACAAGGTAAAAGAAATACAGACACACAACTCCCCTCCCAGAAATCAGAGACCCCAGGAGGGGCTCCCAACCACCCTTCCACCTTCTCCCCACCCCCACACCTTACCCCCAAGGTTTTGGAGAATCAGCCAGGGGGGATTAGGAGAAAAGCAGTTAGTGGAGTTATTCAGCAGAGAGGAGAAGCCAGAGCTGCTAGAGAGCCCAAGAAGCTGCTAGCCCGAGAAGCTGTGCCCCATGACACAGACTGCCCCCCTCAAGACACTCTCTTATCTTCTTTGTTTTGGGTTCCTTATTCCTAAACACTGCAGCAAGCCTCTGAGTGAAGTAGACATCACCATTGTTTTCCTTCACAGCCTATAGTACAATTTTCTCTATTAAAATATTCCAGTTAGCTCAAACCAGCACACCTCCTCTGCTCCAGCTTGCACCCATTGCCCCTTGTGCTATCAGTGGACATCACCGAGCAGAGCCTGGCTCCATCCTCCTGACACTCACCCTTCATGTATTTCTAAACATCAATGAGGTCACCTCTCAGTCTCCTCTCCAAGCTAAAGAGTCCCAGCTCCCTCTGCCTTTCCTCATAGGGGTTATTGCCCAAAAAAATAACCTCACTGGAAAGACAGGTGCAGTCAAGATTTCAGTAGCATTTTTCACCTAAGCTGGTTTAAGCTGGTCCAAGATGGGCATCAGGAATTTATTTCAGGTAGTGCCATAAGGCAAGGTTCTTCCTGCCTTGGCTCTAGCAGGTGTTGCATGTGCAGAGCAGATGCTTTGGTGGCAAACAGCCTGTGCTGGCAGCAGCAGTGCTGGCAGCAGTTTGATTGTTTGTCTCACCGGTGGCAGCTGCTCGGCATCCACAGGGGATGGTGAGGATGGTGAGGCACTGGCACAGGTTGCCCAGGGAGGTTGTGGCTGCTCCCTCCCTGGAGGTGTCTAAGGACAGCTTGGAGGAGGCCTTGAGTGACCTGTGCTAGTGGGAGGTGTCCCTGCCTATGGCAGGGGGTTGGAACTGGATGATCCTTGAGGTCCCTTCCAACCTTACCATTCTATGATTCTATGATCCTGGCAAATACCTCCAAGCAGAAACAAAACCTTTCTCCTCTGCTTCCCAGGGCATTGGCTCAGCACCTCATGTTCCTGACATCTTCCTCCTAAAGCCTTCTCTCTCTAAAAGAGCAGGAGTGTCTCCCCTATCCTTGTTTTGGATCTGGACATGACTTTTGAGGTCTGTTTTACATGCAGGGAAGACAAGACCCCCCTCCAGGCACTGGGCTATTGAGTGTAGCAGACAAGATTTTCTTCAGGCTGTTTGGCATAGGCTGCATGGAAACTCATCCTTGTAGAGGAAAAAACTGAAAAAAACCCCACCCCATGTGGGGCAATGGGTTTAAACTGGCAGAGGGGAGATTGAAAGTGGATGTTAGGAGGAAGTTGTTTGCAGTGAGGGTGGTGAGACACTGGCACAGGTTGCCCAGGGAGGTTGTGGCTGCTCCCTCCCTGGAGGTGTTCAAGGCCAGGCTGGAGGAGGCCTTGAGTGACCTGTGCTAGTGGGAGGTGTCCCTGCCTGTGGCAGGGGGTTGGAACTGGATGCTCCTTGAGGTCCCTTCCAACCTTCCCATTCTATGATTCTGTGTATAGAGGCTTTGTGAGTCAAGGTTGTGCTGTGTTCTCATTGACCTGTAGGTGAGCAGCCCATATAGGAAATAGCTGTGGGCTCATTCATTATACAGCCCACATCTTAAAAGCTTTTCTGACTCCACATTTTGTACCGTGGCTTCACAAACAAACAGGTACAATTTGGCTGCATTTTATTTCTTGGCAACATGCTACATTGGTGATGAAATAGGTCAAAAGCACTTTACCAGAAAGCTTCATTCATTTTAGAAAAGTACCTTTGATGCACAGACAGAAAATCATGTCCCATTGTGTTTCTTGCCAAAAATAAAAGATACAGGGGAAAAAAAAAAACAGCACTTACCTGTCAAACTCTGAGTTGACATATATTCAGCAGTTATGCAAGCTTGTCTCCAATGAGATTTGCATAAGACCTATTTAAAGCAGCAGCTGTTAGATACCTAAATATCCAGGAGAAGCTCCTCTCCGTCACAGGTCTGCTGTTAGCTGGGGTCCTCCCTCCTCGTCTGCTGATGGGGAAGGACAAGTTGTGGGGAAGCAGAAGAGAGGGTGACTGCAGTGGCTGCTGGGCCCTTTGCTGGTTTGAAGGCAGCTGGTCCCACTCTCTGCTTGTTTGCACTGGTCAGCATGTTTCCTTAGAAGCCTGTTAGCAGCTCCTCCAAGCTCTTCAGTCCTGATTTCCTGATGGGTTTCCATACCATCTGTGCCCAGTCCTGATTTCCTGATGGGTTTCCATACCATTTGTGCCCAGTCCTGATTTCCTGATGTGTTTCCATACCATCTGTGCCCAGTTCTGATTTCCTGATGTGTTTCCATACCATCTGTGCCCAGTCCTGATTTCCTGATGGGTTTCCATACCATCTGTGCCCTGTCTTGATTTCCTTATGGGTTTCCATACCATCTGTGCCCAGTCCTGATTTCCTGATGTGTTTCCATACCATCTGTGCCCAGTCCTGATTTCCTGATGGGTTTCCATACCATCTATGCCCAGTCCTGATTTCCTGAGGGGTTTCCATACCATCTGTGCCCAGCCCTGATTTCCTGATGGGTTTCCATACCATCTGTGCCCAGTCCTGATTTCCTGATGGGTTTCCATACCATCTGTGCCCAGTCCTGATTTCCTGATGTGTTTCCATACCATCTGTGCCCAGTCCTGATTTCCTGATGTGTTTCCATACCATCTGTGCCCAGTCCTGATTTCCTGATGTGTTTCCATACCATCTGTGCCCAGTCCTGATTTCCTGATGTGTTTCCATACCATCTGTGCCCAGTCCTGATTTCCTGATGTGTTTCCATACCATCTGTGCCCAGTCCTGATTTCCTGATGTGTTTCCATACCATCTGTGCCCAGTCCTGATTTCCTGATGTGTTTCCATACCATCTGTGCCCAGTCCTGATTTCCTGATGTGTTTCCATACCATCTGTGCCCAGTCCTGATTTCCTGATGTGTTTCCATACCATCTGTGCCCAGTCCTGATTTCCTGATGTGTTTCCATACCATCTGTGCCCAGTCCTGATTTCCTGATGTGTTTCCATACCATCTGTGCCCAGTCCTGATTTCCTGATGTGTTTCCATACCATCTGTGCCCAGTCCTGATTTCCTGATGTGTTTCCATACCATCTGTGCCCAGTCCTGATTTCCTGATGTGTTTCCATACCATCTGTGCCCAGTCCTGATTTCCTGATGTGTTTCCATACCATCTGTGCCCAGTCCTGATTTCCTGATGTGTTTCCATACCATCTGTGCCCAGTCCTGATTTCCTGATGTGTTTCCATACCATCTGTGCCCAGTCCTGATTTCCTGATGTGTTTCCATACCATCTGTGCCCAGTCCTGATTTCCTGATGTGTTTCCATACCATCTGTGCCCAGTCCTGATTTCCTGATGTGTTTCCATACCATCTGTGCCCAGTCCTGATTTCCTGATGTGTTTCCATACCATCTGTGCCCAGTCCTGATTTCCTGATGTGTTTCCATACCATCTGTGCCCAGTCCTGATTTCCTGATGGGTTTCCATACCATCTATGCCCAGTCCTGATTTCCTGAGGGGTTTCCATACCATCTGTGCCCAGCCCTGATTTCCTGATGTGTTTCCATACCATCTGTGCCCAGCCCTGATTTCCTGATGGGTTTCCATACCATCTGTGCCCAGTCCTGATTTCCTGATGGGTTTCCATACCATCTGTGCCCAGTCCTGATTTCCTGATGGGTTTCCATACCATCTGTGCCCTGTCCAAAACCCCTTTGGCCTCAAGGAGATAAATTCTATCTTGAGATGTAAATTCAAGATTTGGTAAATAAATAAATCAATCTACCTAACTCCTCTTATCCCAGTGATGCCCTTATTCTTACTTCCACACACACCCTGAGCCACCTCCCTCACCCCCCAGCTGAAAACCTGGTGCTCAGGTTTCATCCTCACAAGTTGAATGAAGAGTATTAGCCCAGTTTTACAAAGAGGGGATGAAAGTCCCTGCTGTTTTAACCCCTTGCTCACACTGTGTTGCCACAAAGCAGTAGGGTGCAGATCTGTTCTACTCCCTCTGGGCACTATTCCTTGGGCTGTGGGCTGCTGCAGGCAGCTCCCAGCATCATCTCTGTTCCCAAGCTGTGCCATCAGAGTGCTCAGCCCAGTGGTTTGTGCTAAGTGTTATATGGGAAATAAGTAACCTCTGGCTGACATTGCAGCCTCCAGAGAGCTCAGCCAGCACAGGAAACCCAGGCTACACTTGCAGAGCCTTGCTTCTGCATCCCAGCCACCAGTAAGAACCAGTGAACACATGATAGTGGTCGAGGCAACACCTGCACCCACAGCAGGGTTTGTATTTGCATGTGAACTCTTACACCCATCCCTGGGCCTGTGTGTGTGCAGGAGCTTCCCAGGAAATCCTCTAGGTAATCCAGATGGGTGTATATCCAGCAGATGCAGTTGCAGGAGCTGGCATGTCTTGGGAACACCTGGTGGTGACACAATTTTACACAACCCACCAGAGTTACACTCAGCCCATCTGTGACAGTAGCAATGCCTGGTGGAGCTGGAAGCTGCTAGGGCATTATGTGAAGTCTCTCTGTTCATTCAGCAGCCCCATAATGCACACAGGGCAGTGATACACACACTCCACTCCAACCATCTCCTCCCAGCCAGGCAGCCTCACCTGATGCTGTGCAGCAGACTCCTCCCCAGCTCCATACAAAGGACAGGAACTTCACAGGAACAAAACGATTCCCTCACTCAGCTGTGCTTGCCAATGGCTTTTCAGTCAGAAATGTGATTTCTGGTGAGAGACAGGTAAAACTTCCAGGGATCTGGCATCAGGTCCCACATTCTTGGCCAAACTGGCTCAAAGCAGTCAGATGGTGTGGTCCAGCTTTGCCAGCTCTATCAGGTCATGAAACCAGAGTTTCAGTTTCCAGAAGCCCTGGCTGCTGCTGTTTAGGGAAAAAAAAGAAAAAAGGAAAGGCAATGTTAGATGGCAAATTGTCTTTTACCTCTAAACTGTAAATATGCCAGTGTAATTACACTGTGAGCAGTTCTGGAGCCCCAGCACAGCAAGGACATGGAACTGTTGGAGTCAGTCCAGAGGAGGCCATGAAGATGCCCAGAGCTGCAGCAGCTCTGCTGTGAGGACAGGCTGAGAGAGTTGGGGCTCTGCAGCCTGCAGAAGAGAAGGCTTCCAGGAGACCTTGGAGTGGCCTTGCAGGATCTGAAGGGGGCTGCAGGAAGGCTGGGGAGGGACTATTGACAAGGTCTGGGAATGGCAGGACAAGGGGAATGGGTTTGAAGTGGCAGAGGGGAGATTGAAAGTGGATGTTAGGAGGAAGTTGTTTGGAGTGAGGGTGGNCTTCCCATTCTGTGATTCTATGCAGAAGGAACATCTGACCCCCACACTGAAGGGAAGGCAAAGACAGGAGCAGTAGCAGCTTAAGCACTGTGATCAATTGCACTTCCAGAGCTACACCTAACACCATGCATACAGCAGCAGCCCGGGCAACATTCAGCCCTGCTGAGAGCAGAGACCACTGTGCTGGTTTGAGGCTAATTGGAATATTTTAATAGAGAAAATTATATTATAGGCTGTGAAAGGAAAACAATGGTGATGTCTGCTGCACTCAGAGGCTTGCTGAGATGGATTAGAATAAGAACTCAAAACATAGATAACACAGTCTCTGGGGCACAGTGTCTCAGGCTGTCTAGCTTCTGGCCTTCTCCTCTCTGCTGAGTAACCTCACTAACCACTTTCCAGTATCTGAAGAGGCCCTACAGAAAGGCTGGGGAGGGACTATTGACAAGGTCTTTTAATGACATGATGAGGAGTAATGTGTTTAAGCTGGCAGAGGGGAGATCCAAACTGGATGTTAAGAAGTTCTTTCCAGTGAGGGTAGTAAGACACTGGCACAGGTTGCCCAGGGAGGAAAAGCAAAAGGCTTTCCTTCCTCTTGGAGCTGCACATGGTGATGCTTGACTGCAGGTTTCTCCAGGCCCTGAAAACACATTGTCTTGTTTTTACTCAGCAGGAGAAGCATGGATCTGCAGTGTCTGGGAGAGTGAACACCTCCAGACTCATTGGGCAGTTCTCTGCTGCAGCGTGACCTGGATCCCATCACTCAGCTGTCCAAAAGGCAGACTCACACTGCTGGCTGTGAGGAGGCTTGGGGAGCAAAGACAACATAGGCAGGGGACTATAAGCATGGTGCAGGATCCAGTACCTCCCCTGATGGGATGGGAGCAGTCCTCTGTCTCTTTAGTCTTCCCTGTGTTTTGGGACATTAATGGACCAGCGCCTATGGCTTTCATAGAATTGTTTTGGTTGGAAGTGACCTCTGAGATCAAGTTCAACCATCAGCCTAACACCACTGTGGCCATTAAACCATGTCCCATAGTGCCATGTCCATTTCTCAAACACCTCCAGGGATGCTACTCCACCACCTCCCCGGGCAGCCTGCTCCAATGCCTGACCACTCTTGCAGGAAAGAAATTTTTCCTAATAACCAACCTAAACCTCTCCTGGCACAGTTTTAGGTCAGTTCCTCTCTCCCTATCACTAGGAAAAAGAGACTGACCCCCACCTCCTTCCAGGGTGCTGTAGAGAGCACCAAGGTCTCTCCTCAGCCTCCTTTTCTTCAGACTAAACTTCCCTCAGCTGCTCCTCATAAGAGTGGGGCTGGTTCCATAGAGATGTCAGTGAGCAATCAGTGCCTAGACCCCAGGACTGTCCCTCACTAGGAGGTACCAGCCCCAAATAGCATCTAAAGTGAGTGCTGCCTGGTTGCCAACCTACTGCTCTCTTGTTGTGTACAAATACATCCTTTTGAAAGCCTCCAGGATGCTCCTCTAGCTGTACTTGGAGATAAAACACTGCAATGATGGCATTTTATTGCACTCTCCACTCTTGCTTCACTTCCCTCACTAGGAGCAAAATGAAGGTTTGGTGATGTGTCTGTGAGTCCATAAAGTAAAATTGCTCTCAGAAACACTGAACCCCCACTCTCAACTGCAGAGGCTGCACTCAGGGCACAGCAGATGCTCCACCAGCATTTGCCCCCACTTTGAATGCTGCTGGATCAAAAGAGAGAGCATTACTCTTTCCCTTTTTCTCGTGTTCCAGCTGATTTCCCCATCATTGCAGTGCTGCCCATGAGAAAGAAAAGGCATGGTGCTTTCCAAGCCTTTATTCATATTGTTCATCCCTGCACAGCCTCCTTCCCCAAATGAAGTGGTGCCAGAAATTATCCTTCACTAAAGCAGGCAGAGAGGGAACCTCACAGCATGAGCCTGCTCTGCAGTGAGCCTGCAGCACGATCAGCACCGAGGTGCAGGGACTGAAATAGCTTTAACACACCAGCCCAGCAAAAGACAGCAAGAATTCATGCTCCAAATTCCCCCCAGAAATTCAGCCAATATTCATGGCCACACATGGCCCAGGTAGTCACACCTTGGTGTGTCTGTCAAGCAGTGCTGATCTGTTTGATTATTGTTAAACTGCTGCTGTGCCAGGGGCACCAGGGGGAAGGGTGCAAAAGGTGCCATCTTCTGAGCTCATTTGGATCAAATGTGCTGTTTTGAACCTCCAAAGTATTGTTAGTTTGTGAAGAAGGAAGCACAAGGGTTTCCTGGGGCCTGGTTGGTGTCCTGGCTGCCATGCAGATGTGCTGCTGTCCCCGGGACATGCCACTGCCTTGAGCACTGCCTGAGCTAATGCCAATAGGTAGGGAAGCAAAACCCTGCCAGCTGTGCTCAGATCACAGTAGTGGGCTCCTCCTCACAAAAAAGTGACCTGCAAGGCTAACCAAAGCCACTCAGAGCTGCTGCAGGTGGCTGCCCCAGCCCTGGACAAAGTCACCTCCAACCAGCTGCTCCTGCTGTGGTGTCAAGAACCGTAAGAGGATTGCACTTACCTGCTCATTCTGCTGTGCTTTGTGCCTGATTTCCCACATCACAGTGTGATTTGGAGTCTGTCATGTAGCTAGAGGAGAGCCACTGCCACAGGCTGTGGTGAGTCCTCTATTAACCATCCCATCCTGCAACCTGGAGGAAGGGACTTGCACCATCACTGCCCAGGCAGGGCTTACTTAGAGAATAACCAGAGATTTGTAGAGCTGTGATGCTTTTGATTTCAAAACACTGAAGTGTGTAACAGTGTCACTTTAAACAAGATGGACATGAGACAGAGCTGTGACCTGCTACTCTGCTCTCCTCAGACCCACCTGCAGTCCTGGGTGCAGTTCTGGAGCCCCCAGCACAGGAAGGACATGGAAGTGTTGGAGCAGGTCCAGAGGAGGCCACCAAGATGCTGAGAGGGCTACAGCAGCTCTGCTGTGAGGACAGGCTGAGAGAGTTGGGGCTCTGCAGCTTGGAGAAGAGAAGGCTTCCAGGAGACCTCAGAGTAGCCTTCCAGTATCTGAAGGGGGCTACAGGAAGGCTGGGGAGGGACTATTGACAAGGTCTGGGAATGCCAGGACAAGGGGAATGGGTTTGAAGTGGCAGAGGGGAGATTGAAAGTGGATGTTAGGAGGAAGTTGTTTGCAGTGAGGGTGGTGAGACACTGGCACAGGTTGCCCAGGGAGGTTGTGGCTGCTCCCTCCCTGGAGGTGTTCAAGGCCAGGTTGGATGAGGCCTTGAGT
>VWYK01029512.1:3136-14727 GCA_013399775.1 Semnornis frantzii | reverse complement strand
CCAGCCCTGATGATTCTGTGAAATGAAGCCTTACACTCTGTGTTGTTTTGTCTGCTCCTGTTTAAGGAGGTGACAAAGCCCAACCAGACAGAGGAGCTGGTGATAGGAGCACCGCTACCTTGTGTTACCTCTCAAAATCTTATTCATTATATAGCAATTTTCTTCTTAGAGGAAGAAATCTAAAAGGCACTTTCAAGGCTCACAACAAAATCGTTGCAGATGTGAACAGCTGAAAAAGGAGCAGGTTCCTAGTCAGACAATTGGCCTGGAGATGCTGAGGCCATTGTGTGTGATTTCTCTCCTGAGTTGAACTCTGCCTTCCCAGGTGCTCTTCAGCACAAATGCTGCTATGTCCCTTCCAAAAGTCTGTGTACAGCCAAAGCAAAATCACCTGGCCAGCCACTGAAGAATGCAGCTTGCAGATAAGTGAACCTGTTCCAAGCTGCTGCTCTGTCCTGGCAAGCAGATACACTGTATATCCCTTTGCAGAGTTATGGAGCTGCTTCAGTGTGTTTCACACCATCACTGGAAGGGACCTCCAAAGCTCATCCAGTCCAACTCCCCTGCCAGAGCAGGAGCACCTAGAGCAGATCACACAGGAACACATCCAGGCAGGTCTGGAATATCTCCAGAGAGGGAGACTCCACAACTCCCCTGGGCAGCCTGGTCCTCTGCCTCCATCAGAAGGATCAGTGCAACTCTGCAGCACAAGAGGTGGAAAGCTGATTGCTAGAGCCCTCACAGAACCATAGAATGGTCTGAGTTGGAAGGGACCTCCAAAGCTCATCTAGTTCAACCTCCTCTACACTCAGCAGGGACATCCTCAACTAGATCAGGTTGCCCACAGCCCTGTCCAGCCTCCCTTGCAATACCTCCAGGGATGGAGCCCAACCACCTCCCTGGGCAACCTGTTGCAGTGTTCCACCATCCTCATGGTGCAGAACCTGTTCCTAACATCCAATCTCAATCTGCTCTGCTCTAGTTTGAAGCCATTGCCCTCATCCCATCACCACATGAAGTGTGCTCCTGCTGAGCCAAGAAGCCTGACTAGCCCATGCCAGCACCTAAGCTCATCTTTTTGTCCGGCATGAGCCTTTCTGCACAGTTAACCAACCCATTTCAAATAACGTTATGCAAGCATACAGATGCCCACAGGCCCTTTGGCTGTGGCACAGCTGTGGCTGCCTCTGCTCCTGGATGACTAAGGAGGGCTGCGAGCCCTGGATGTAAGTCACTGGAAGGCAGAACCCTAGCACAGGATGACCAGGGGGTTTGTGCAGTCACCCTCTCTGGAGATATTCAAGACCCACCTGTCTCATGGGGACAACGGCTGGCTTTTTACAAGCAGTGCAGCCCTGAAGTCTTACAGCAACCTCACTGGGGAAAAACAGAATAAAAAAAAAAGAAAAAGAAGAATTTTATTCCATGCTGTACCTTAGGAAGTGCAATGCATTACTACTAACAATCCATGGATCACAGTGAATTTCTGGCTTCTTATTACCTTATGCCTGCCTCTAATTTCCATGTCAAGTTTCCATTTGTATTTCACTGGTAAATCTGCAATATTAACATGGCATCAGACACATCCATTGCAAAAAAAATCTGACTCCAAGGGGAAGGATGACAGGACTTGTGTGGAGGATGGGCTGAAGCTCAACCTTGGTGTGACAGTTTGGGAGTTCCCCCACACACACACACTTTAAAATGACCCAGACTAATACTCAGCTGGCTGGAAGTTAAGAGATGAAGCTATATTTACAGCTCAGCACAATATACAAGCAAATATATACAGTATATACAGGAATATTTACAGAAATATACAAGTTTAAGGTAATACAGACACACAACACCCATCCCAGAAATCAGAGACCCCAGGAGGGGCTCCCAACCACCCTTCCACCTTCTCCCCACTCCCACACCTTACCCCAAGGTTTGGCTTATGCGCAAGGAGGATCGGCTGGGGAGGATTAGAAGAAAAGTGGTTAGTGAAGTTATTCAACAGCCAGAGTTGCTAGCCCAAGAAGCCGTGCCCGAGAAGCTGCTAGCCTGAGACCCAAGAAGCAAGCAAGTGCCTCGTGACCCAGACTGCCTGCTCGAGAGACTCTTATCTTTTTGTAAACATTTGCAGCAAGCCTCTGAGTGAAGTAGACATCACCATTGTTTTCCTTCACAGCCTGTAGTACAATTTTCTCTATTAAAAATATTCCAATTAGCTCAAACCAGCACACTTGGTCTGCAAGCACACCAGTGCTCTTTCAGTCTGACTTGCAATAACATCTTATTTCCAAGGAGCATCATCCATGGAAATTGTGTCCAGTTCTGGCCCCACCCCTGTTCAAGAAGGACATGGAACTGCTTGAGAGAGTCCAGCACAGAGCCACAGCAATGCTGAAAGGAGTGGAAGCTCTTCCTTAGGAGGAGAGCCTGAGGGAGCTGGGGTTGTGCTGCTGGGACAGGAGGAGCCTGAGTGGGGACCTCAGGAATGGTTATAGAGATGCAAAGGTCAGTGCCAGGCCAAGGGGCAATGGGTGGGAGTTGAGGCATAGGAAGTTCCATGGAGACATGAGGAAAATATTTTCTCTGTGAGGGTGACAGAAACCTGGCAGAGGCTGCCCAGGGGGGTTGTGGAGGCTCCCTCTCTGCAGATATTCAAGAGCTGCCTGGATGTGTTCCTGTGTGACCTACTCTAGGTGCTGCTGCTCTGGCAGGGGGATTGGACTGGCTGGGCTTTGGAGGTCCCTTCCAGCCCCTGACATTCTGTGATTCTGTGATTTCAGTGGATGTCCAGAAAGGAAACCTCCCAGTCTGTCTTTGATCCCAGATGTGGACCATTACTGGAGGGCAGTTCTGCTTGACTAATTCTCCAGCCAGAGATATTTGTTTGATAGGTTGGTGCTAAAATGGTTCATTTTGATTTTTGTGTGCTTCAGCTGCAGCAAAGTGTTGAGTGCTTCAATGATTTTTATGAGTGTTGCTTTTCCTCATTCATTCCTGTCCCAGTGCCAGCACAAGGGGCAATGGGTGGGAGATGAGGCATAGGGAGTTCCATAGAAACATGAGGAGAAATTTTTTTCCCTGCTCTGGTGACAGAATCCCGGCACAGGCTGCCCAGGGCAGTTGTGGAGTCTCCCTCTCTGGACATATTTAGGACCTGCCTGGATGTGTTCCTTTGTGATCTGCTCTAGGTGCTCCTGCTCTGGCAGGGGGTTAGACTGGGTGAGCTTTGGAGGTCCTTCCCAGCCCCTGACATCCTGTGATTTTGTGAAATTGCCCCAGCTATCACACTTCCTACTCACACTTACTCATTTATAGTAATTTGTCTAGAGAGCTGATGTCTGACTTGGCAGATATTTCAAAGAGCTGCTTTGATTCAGACCTAAAAAAACAAAAGAAAACAAAGCCAGAAAACCTGAAACCACAAAGAAAGACTAATTTTGTTTAATGGTTCTTGTAGGTAGAAGGCAGGGGCAGGTTTTGCCTCATGCAGGGTATGCTCTCGTGTCTGACAGAGCAATGGGGGCGGGGGGGGGCTGAGCTGAGTTGAGCACAAGTGGATTAAAAAAAAAAAAAAAGGTCCATAGCAGAGGTGAGAGAGGTATTTTGGATCCATTAGAGTGCTGGCTACAATTACTGCATGCTACAGCTAATTACTTCTGACAGGGCTTACAACAGCAATGCCACACTGCCCAGACCTCAGCCTTGGTACAGGCAAATCTATTTCTTGCCATGCAAATAACCTTTGCTTCTCTTTTGCGGAAGCTCCCCATGTTCTCATCTCATATCCCTTCTCAGAGGTGCCATTACTCAGCCCTGTTTTCCAGCTTCCTCAGCTGAAACAAGCAACAGCTTTGCCCCGAGTGTTCTCACTCTTGCCTCCACATGGGAAGGACTTCAAAGCATTGACATTACCCAGTACCATCCTCCCCTGTTGAGCCAGAACGGGATTTGGGTAGTTCGGGCTGTTCAGCCTGGAGAGGAGAAGGCTCCCTGGTGACTTTATTGTGGCCTTTTGGCATCTTAAGGGGGCCTACAGAAAAGCTGGGGTGGGACTTTTGAGGATGTCAGGTAGTGATAGGACTGGGGGGAATGGAACAAAGCTAGAAATGGGTAGGTTCAGGCTGGATGTCAGGAAGAAGTTCTTCAGCATGAGGGTGGTGAGAGCCTGTGTCATGGTTTGGGAGTTACCTGCTCCCCGCCCCCAATGAAATCACACAGACTAGGCTCAGCTGGCTTAAAGTTAAGGAATGAAGCTTTATATTCACAGCTTAGCACAATGTGCAAGCAGATATTTATAATATTGTACAAATATTTACAGCTATATACAAGTTAAAGGTAACACAGAAACAGAATACCCCTCCCAGAAGTCAGAGTACCCAGGAGGGACTCCCAACCACCCTTCCACCTTCCTTCCACCCCTTTCTCTTATCCCAAAGTCTGCCTTATGTGAGAGGTGAGCTGGGAGGATCAGCAAGGGGTGTTAGAAGCAGAATGTTGAGTTGGGTTGCAGAACAGCAGAAGCCCAGGGAAAAAACACAGACACCCACAGACTCTGACAGACAGAACTGCCTTATCTATGTTTGTGTCCTTGCTTTTATACATTTCAGCTTGCCTGTGAGTGAAGCAGACATCAACATTGTTTGCTTTTCACAGCCTAGAATGTAGTTTTTCTCATTAACATATTCCAGTTAGCCTCAAACCAGCACACCCTGGAACAGGTTGCCCAGGGAGGTGGTGGAAGCTCCATCCCTGGAGGTGTTTAAGGCCAGCCTGGATGAGGCGATATAGTGTGAGGTGTCCCTGCCCATGCCAGGGGGCTTGGAACTAGATGATTCTTGTGGTCCCTTCCAATCCTGACTGATTCTATGATTTCTAAGGGTCCTTCATGGAAGGTGGCATTGGTCCAACCTCAAGGATATCTTTTTGAAAACACCTATTATGTAAAACATGAAAGTCCTTTGAGGTATCTCACCTAGCCCAGCTTCCTCTTAGGCTGCTGTTTAGTGATGGATGGTGAAGCTCAGACTTCTCCTGCCCCACAGGCAGCACTTCAGGGCCACATACTGCTGCCAGTCCTGCTCAGGCTTGCAACTTGGAGCCGAATTTATCATTTGCATGTCCTGAAACCATCACAGATAAACATCTTCCTGACACTGCATAGTAGAGGCACTAGATCAGGAGTGTCTCAAAATCCCCCAAAATGCAAAATGCAGAGAATATTTACTCAGATTTCATGCACAGAACTGTCAGCCCTTTTGTCTGCTCCACCTAGAGACATATCTCAGACTTCCAGAGATCATCAAGTCCAAACCCCCTGCCAAGGCAGGATAGGCAGTCCACACAGGAATGCATCCAGGTGGGGTTGGAAAGTCTCCAGAGAAGGAGACTCCACAACCTCTCTGGGCAGCCTGTGCCAGGGCTCTGGCACCCTCACTCTAAACAAGTTTCTCCTCATGTGGAGGTGAAACCTTCTTTGTTCCAGTTTGTAACCTTTGCTCCTTGACTTATTGCTGCTGACACGTGAGAAGAGCTTGGCCCCCTCCACTTGACACCCACCCCTCAGACATTTGGACACATTGCTCAGATCCCCTCTCGGCCTTCTCTTCTCCAGACTAAACAGCCCCAGGGGTCTCAGTCTCTCTCCATAAGGCAGATGCTCAACTCCCCCACTCATCCTTCTTACTTTCTCCAGCAGGTCCCTGTCTCTCTTGAACTGGGGAGCCCAAAACTGGACACAGTATTGCAGGTGTGGTCTCACCAGGGTGGAGTTGAGGGGAAGAAGAAACTCCCTAGTCCTGCTGGCCACACTTTTCCTGATGATACCCCAGTATGCCATTGGTTCTCCTGGCCACAAGGGCATATTGCTGTCATAGCATACAGCTGGAGTTAGGCTGCAGCAGGATGAAGATGGGAAGAATTTTTTTGCCTAGTGTGCTACCTTAGGTGCTTTAAGGTGCTCCTAGTTCCCTGCCTTGGCAGGGAGGTTGGACTGGAGCCAGCCTGATCTAGAGTAGGGTGTCCCTGACCATATCAGGGGGGTTGGAACTAGATGATCCTCACGGTGCCTTCCAACCATGACTGATTCTATGATTCTCTGGAGGTCTCTTCCAACCTCTAAGGTTCTGTAAGGTCTCATGCAGAACTTGCTGTCCACCAGCACTCCAAGGCCTTTGACGTGGACTCCTTTGCATTCTTTTGCAAACAAGGAATTGTTCTTTTGTCAGGAAGCCTGACCCAGCTGTCTCCCTCTGACCACACAGTGCTTATGCAAAAGACTAATCAGTGACTCTGCAGAGCTTTCCCACCCAATGCCAAAAGGACTAAGCAGCTGACGGACTGGGTTCAGTTTGTAATGGATGCTTTGCTCACCACTAGGGTGTCTAAGAAGCAATAAAGCACAGAAGATAAATCCTCTTCAGCCAGAGCATCAATATTTAAGAGCACCAATGTTTAAGGCTGTCATTTTAATTTCATTGCGTGCACTGATTTACATCAGCATGCAGGAACAAAATCAGAAGCTAATTTAGCTAATGAGTGCAGTTAAGCTTTTTTTTTTTTTTTTTTTTTTAGGCAGTGGAAATAGGTTAGGCCTGATGCTTTCAAACTGCTAATTTTCAGGAGGAGAGGTAGCTGCTCTCAGGAAAAAAAAACACCAAAAAACAAAAACAAAACACAAGAGGTGTTTTGATCAAATCATAGTCAGCTGTCAGGAGCATTTAGGGACACATGGAGGAGTTTTGTTTATTTATTTATGTGTTGGAGGTTTTTTTTAACATAAGCTACAAAGGTTTGTCATGAATGAATGAGCTGATTAAAATCTCCACGTTCTAGTGCTGAGTTGCCAGTAGAGTGCTAGTAGCTAATCCCCAATTACACCTATTTTAAAAGTCGATTTTAAACATATGCTCAGTGCTGATACGTTTCTCTGTAGGTGGCTTCCTTTCAGCTCAGTCTGTTAGTGAGTTTACAGCATTTCAGCCAATTTCCCTCCGGGATATTGAGTTTCGAGCTCCTTGTTCTTGGTTGGGAAATTAAAAGGCCTCAGACAAACAGGCTGACATTCAGAAATGATGCCTGGATCATTTTTAGTATAACACAAGCCCATGTGAAAGCAGGAGCTAGGCAAGACCAGGTGCAGTTACATTCTACCTTGTTAGAAACACCAAGGTGGGGAAAATGACTTCTGTCCCAAGTAGTCTGTTCTTTAAATCACAGAGAATCACAGAGCCTTAGAGGTTGGAAGGGACCTCCAGAGATCATTGAGGCCAACCCCCCTGCCAGAGCAGGACCAGAGTAGTGCACACAGGAATGTATCCAGACAGGGCTTGAAAGTCTCCAGAGAACTTCACAACCTCTCTGGGCAGCCTGAAATGTTCGGGCCGGAAAAGACCCTCAGGGTCAGCAAGTCCAACTGCTTCCTACTCTGCAGGGTTCACTCTAAACCACGGAATCACAGAGCCTTAGAGGTTGGAAGGGACCTCCAGAGATCATTGAGGCCAACCCCCCTGCCAGAGCAGGACCAGAGTAGTGCACACAGGAATGTATCCAGACAGGGCTTGAAAGTCTCCAGAGAACTTCACAACCTCTCTGGGCAGCCTGTGCCAGGGTTGTGGTACCTTCACCCTAAACAAGTTTCTCCTCATGCTGAGCTGAAACCTTCTGTTCCAATTTGTAGCTGCTGCTCCTTGGTTTATTGATGTGTACCACATAAAAGAGCTTGACTCCCCTCCACTTTCCACCCACTCCTCAGGTATTGATAGACATTGCTCAGATCCCCTCTCAGCCTTCTCTTCTCCAGACTAAACAGCCCCAGGGCTCTCAGGCTCTCTCCATAGGGGAGATGCTCAGGTCCCCCACTCATCCTGGTGGCTCTCTGTTGGATTCTCTCCAGCAAGTCCCTGTCTCTCCTGAACTGGTGATTAATATATACCAGGAGCCACATTTTTGTGGATCTGAATCCCTTTGCAGTAGTAAAAGCTATTTTTGGAGATGCATAGCACATACCTGGGACAGGGTGGGAGCTAGCAGCCAACTAGTCTTTCATTGTCCCCTTCCCATCTTCTCTTCTCTCCTGGCACCCAATGCATGGATGTTTGGGCATTTGTGTGAGGGTAGGAAGGGGCAGGTCCCGGCCATACCTCAGGTCCTTTAAAGGGGGCTGGAGGAGGGAACCAAGCCATGAGTCTGGGAGCACCTGGAGCTGGCTGGGGGCCGAAAGATGGCCAGGACCTCTCCCAGGGGCTTCAAGTTCTGAGGTTGCCAAAGCTGAAGAGGATGGCAACTGCTCAATTACAAAACAGTCTCTGGAGGAGCCTAGAGAGCTTGAAGTGGGGATTATGTGCACATGAAAGCAGGACAAAGTGTGAAGAGGGGAAATAGTGAGACCAATAAGGAGAGCACTTGCTGAGAACCAATGCCCACACACAGTCTGCCTGAGGAATGACAGCTGCAAACAGCCCAGCCCAGCTACATAGTTTCAGCTTCTCTTTTATGGCAATTAACCCAGACAGTGACAAGAGAGGCACTAAGCAAGGTCTTAAGTATATATCCTTACAGATAGCAATATCAAGACCATGCTTTATTGCCATGAGGACTGCTTAGCCAAACTCTTGCCAAGGCAGCTCAGCCAGCTCCAGCTGATCCGTGAAGAGCTGTTACCCAAAATAAAACCTGCGGCCTATTTTCTATGGGTGCTACTGTTCCTACCACACCCCTTCCTTTTTCCACAGTGTCTGTGTTGTGTTTTACTCAGCACAGTAGTTTTAGACCACTGATATCTTTTGATTAGGCTTTCATAAGCCTGTTTTGCTACAAGAATTGTGTGGGTAACTGTATCAAATGTGCCACAGGTTCTCAGTGGGTGTTTGAGGAATCCCTCAGGGCTACCTGCTTGCATCAGGAGTATATGTAGGGTCTTTGCCTGCACATAAGAGCTGTCACCTTCACAGAGGTGATCTGAGCCACATGGCATGTGGGGTGGCTGTGGGCAACGTTGGCTGGTTTTGGGTGCCCTAAGTTTCTCAGCTCTCACAGACTTCAGCAGAGACACCAGTGCACAGGGCTCGCACAACCTCCTATGCCCACCTCTTTCCTCTCCTGGACCTGCTATTGTCTGCCAAACCCTTTCCTCATCCACAGCCATAGGTGCCTGCTGGTTCCCCTCACAGAGGAGGTGCTTAGGATGCTTTGTGCCTCAGGTCTTCCCCGCTTTGTGCAGCTCTTCAAAACTCTGAGGATCTCTGAAATGCAGTGACACTGGGAGAAGCACTTCCCACTCTAGCTCCTTTTCTAAGAGCGGAATGTGCCCCGAGGTGGAATTTATAACACGTTCACGGGGGTATCTTTGCTTCTACATCCTCTGGGGACACGAGACTCTGCCTACAACTCAAAGAAGGGAAGGAAAGAGACACTCTTTGGTGTTTTGTTTTTTTTTTTTACTGAAGCAAACAAACAAAAGAAGCAGTACTATTTTCCCAGTCCCTTGGCAAAACCTATGGAGTGAAATTTTATATGCAGCGGGGAATAGGTTGGCTGTTTGCAGAAAGGGCTGGACACACTTTGCTTACTCACTTGTAATAAATATTGCCAAATGCATTCATAACAACGTAACTTTTTTAAAAAAAAAAAAATCTTTTCCCCCCCCCCCCCCAATTTAGTTTTTTTTTCTTTTCCTTTCAATGTATCCAGTTTCTGGTCACCTGGCAACCAGAGCCCTGGAAAAGTGGTGTCTGTAATTCAAGGGTGCTTGATTATAGTGACAAATTTAGCAGTTTATTGCTTGTTTGTGATATTTTTCATTTCCTTGGACTTACAGCTGTGCTTTATCTGCCCTTGCCTGCTCCTTTCCCTGGCTGCCACTCCTGGCTGCTCATGGTGGGCAGGGCTGTAATCTTTGCCCTGAGCCTGTGAGCCTCAGCTGCTTTGCGAAGGAAATTTCTTCTGAACGCATTGAATTTGTTTAGGAAACTACCAAGGCAACCAACGTACATCGCTCCCAGGGGACAGGTGGAGCTGTTCAACATCTTTATCATAGTGAGACTGATGAGGGGACAGAGTTTCTGCTCAGCAGGTTTGCTGACTATACGAAACTGGGAGGCTTGGCTGAGACAGCTGAAGGCTGTGCAGCCATTCAGAGAGACTGGGAGAGACGGGAGAGACAGGAGAGCTGGGCACAGAGGAGCCTAGTGAGGGTCAACAAGGATAAGTGCAGAGTCCTGCACCTGGGAGAGAACAATAAACTGCACCAGCACAAGTTAGAAGGTGATCTGCTGGAGAGCAGCCCTCTGGAGAAGGACCTGGGAGTGGTGGTGGATAACAGGTTCTTCTTGGGACAGCAATGTGCCCTTGTGGCCAGGAAGACCAAGGGGATCCTGGGGTGCATTAAGAAGAGTGTGGACAGTAGATTGAGGGAGGTTCTCCTTCACCTTTACTCAGCCCTGGCAAGTCCCCACCTGGGATATTGCATCCAGTTCTGGGGTCCCCAGTTCAAGAGGGACAGGGATCTACTGGAGAGAGTCCAAGGGAGGGCTACAAGGATGCTGAAAGGCCTGGAGCACTGCCTGATGAGGAAAGGCTGAGAGCCCTGAGGCTGCTTAGTCTGAAGAGAAGGTTGAGAGTGGATCTGAGCAATGGATAGAAATAGCTGAGGGCTGGGGGTCAGGAAGGAAGGGACACGGACAGCCTCTGCTCACTTGTGCCCTGGCATAGTGAGTGGAAACTGCAGCACAGAGGTTCCGACTCAACATGAGGAAGAACTTCTTGAGTGTAAGGGTGACAGAGCCCTGGCATAGGCTGCCCAGAGAGGTTGTGGAGTCTCCTTCTCTGGAGCCTTTCCAGCCCTGTCTGGATGTGTTCCTGTGCAACCTGTGCTGGAGACTCTGCTCCTGCTCTGGCGGGGAGGTTGGACTGGCAGAGGTCCCTTCCAACCTCTAACATCCTGTGACCTATGCTCCTGTGATTAGGGAGCAATCCATTTGCCCTATTTTAAGCACTGGCTACATGGTTGGTGAATCAAACATCCCCATAGGTGAATGGTATTCTCCAGAGGGAACCTAAAAAACTGAACTCAGACTGAGCTGCCTAGAGTGAATGTGGCTGTTTCTCCCTGTTGATGTCTGCCCATGTGACAGTCTCCAGTCTGCTGCAGGAGTCCTGTTGGTCTCATCTCAACATGAGCCTGCAGTGTGAGTGCAGCCCAGACAGCAACCCTGTGCTGGGCTGCAGCAAGAGCAGTGTGGCCAGCAGGGCAAGGGAGGGGATTCTGACCCTTTGCTCTGCTCTCATCAGACCACACCTGCAGTCCTGTATTAAGTTCTGGAGCCCCCAAAACAAGAAGGACATGGAAGTGTTGGAGCCAGTCCAGAGGAGGCCACAAAGATGCTCAGAGGGCTGCAGCAGATCTGCTCTGAGGACAGACTGAGAGAGTTGGGGCTCTTCAGCCTGGAGAAGAGAAGACTTCCAGGAGACCATGGAGTGGCCTTCCAGGATCTGAAGGAGGATCCAGGAAGGCTGTGGAGGGACTATTAACAAGGTCTTGTAATGACAGGATGAGGAGGAATGGGTTTAAAGTGTCAGAGGGGAGATTGAAAGTGGAT
>VWYK01029511.1:0-10984 GCA_013399775.1 Semnornis frantzii | reverse complement strand
TAGGACAAGAGGAAATAGCATCAGGTTATACCAGGGCAGGTTTAGATTAAACATGAGGAACAATTCCTTCCTTAAAAGGGTTGTCAAGGTCTGCCCCAGGTTGCCCATGACAGTGATGGATTTTCCATCCTTGGAGGGGATTCAAAGCCCTGGAGATGTGGTTCTGAGGGCCAGGGTTTAGTGCTGGCCCTGGCAGTGCTTGGTTTAGGGTCAGACTGGATGATCTGAAAGGTCTCTTCCAACTCAAGCAATTCTGAGATTGTATGGAATCTGTTGGTCCCAATTTTTGCCACGTCTTTTGCAGGTGTTGGAAATGCTGCAGAGGTTCAAGGACTCCAACATCAAACGGGAACGGGAAGTCTTCAACTGCATGCTGAGGAACTTGTTCGAGGAGTACCGCTTCTTCCCGCAGTACCCAGACAAGGAGCTGCACATCACAGCCTGCCTCTTTGGTGGCATCATAGAGAAAGGACTGGTTACCTACATGGCTCTGGGCCTGGCCCTGCGCTATGTTCTTGAAGCCTTACGCAAGCCTTTTGCATCCAAAATGTACTATTTTGGCATCGCTGCACTAGATAGGTTTAAAAATAGGTGAGTGTGTGCTGAGTTGGCAGTGCTGGTGGCAGCACCTGTGGGGTCCTTGCACCCTGCTCTCCAGCTGTGCAGCAGGAGATAGATGTTTGCATGGCTCAACTTTGGGGTCACTTCAAACTTAGGAACTTTGTAAAATGTCTCAGGTTGGAAGGGACTTTAGAGATGATCTGTTCTGGCTCCTCTGCCATGGGCAGGGATGCCTCTCAACTAGGCCTTGTCCACCCTGGCCTTGAACACCTCCAGGGAGGGTGCATCTGCAGCCTCCGTGGGCAACCTATTCCAGAGTCTCACCGCTCTCATACTGAAGAACTTCTTCCTGAGATCCAATCTAAACCTGCTGTCCCTCAGCTTCAAAACATTCCCCCTTGGCCTGCTGCTAGAGACCCTCATGAAACCCCCACTCCCAGGCAAGCAGGGACACCTCCAACCAGAGCAGGCTGCACAGGGACACAGCCAGGCTGATGCTGAATGTCTCCAGGGATGGGACCTCAACCACCTCCCTGGGCAGCCTGTGCCAGTCTCCCCCCACCCCACACTGTGCACAACTCCTTCCTGATGCCCAACCTAACTGCCTAGATCCACTTCCAAACCATTACTCTCAGCCTATCCCCACAGGCCCTTCTGAACAGTCCCTCCCCGGCCTGCTCGCAGGTCCACTGGAGATCTTGAAGTGCAGCTCTAATGTCCCTGTTGGAACCTTCTCTTCTCCAAGCTGTACAGCCCCAGTTCTCCCAGCCTGTCTTGCCTGTTTTCAGGAAGCTTCCTGGAGTTCTTTAATGACTGGAAGTGTGTGTGCTTGAAGTAGCAAGTAAAAAACGAGGCAGGTTGCCTTCTGTCCGTATTTCCCTTTTCTAACCCATCTGCCCTGCACTATTTCATCTAATAAAAGGGTTGGATGTTGGGTTGTGAAGTTAGCTGAAGAGAGTTGAAAACAGATACTGAATGTTGACATATTTGAGACTTAGCCACCATCTTACTCCCCACGCAGGCCCCATGGATGTTACTGAATGAGTAGCAGCAGGCTGTGGCATTCAAAAGTAGAAATACAAGAAGTGTGCATGGGTGGAGCTCTTGTCGTGGCTGTTAGGGGCAGTGGTTTTTCTGTTTAAAAGCAGTAACCTAACTGCAACTGCTGAATCTCAGTGTAGTTGTGTGCTCAGCCAGAAGCGTTGTGAGCCTGGATAAGAGGAGCTGCTGTGAATAAACTTTGTGTTGGGCTGTTAAATGGATTCTTTCAAAGGGGTTTCACAATGAGTTCTTTGTGGAAGATGCTTTGTTTAGAGTGCAGCTGCTGCAGGAGTGTGTGATGGTTTTGGAATGCCACAGCAGTGTTTGTTTCTATTTTGGGGTTGATCTGGGCTCATGGTTGTGACTAACTCTGTGTTTTGTCTGGCAGACTGAAGGACTATCCCCAGTATTGTCAGCACTTGGCTTCTATTAGTCACTTTATCCAGTTCCCACATCACTTACAGGAGGTGAGTGTCTTCAGTCACTTCTAAAGTCAGCACACTCCTGTTTGCCTCATGGAAAAATGGACTGCAGATTGCTGTGTACAGCCCCAGAGTCAGGCACATGCCTGTTCTCAAAGCCTTTCCTTTGGAAGGGGTTGGACAGATGGTAGTGGTTGTCTGGTAGCTCTTCATTTCCATCCATCCGTTTGGGTTGCTCAGGTTGAAATGAGCTGCATGAGCAACCAGCAGAGCCCATGCTGTGCCAAAAGGTTGGAAAAGCCCTCAATGGGTTCATATTCCATTCTCTTAAGGATTTGCAGTTTTCCTCTGAAAATAGAAGACACTGAGCTAGGTTTCTACAGTTTTATGATCAGACCTGTGAAAGGAATCCAGATAAAAGCGAGAAAAAACTTCATTCCTGAAGATGTTGGCAGAGTAGTGGAAGCATGCTGTAGTATAAGGGCTGGGAACAATACTGATCATGAGCTGTGTGCCTTGAGGGTGCTTTCCTTGGTACATTTAGCAAAAAACATGCCAGTGGCAGAGCTTGAAAGCACCATCCAAGGAAGGAAAAGCATTCAGCTGTACCATGAAAGTGCCAAGTTCAGCAACAGTGTTTTTTACTGAGACTTCAGACTGTATCCCTTAAGTGGCACTCTGGTGTCTGCTGTATTCTGGTGGGGAGGAAACTTCCTTTCTACTAGGAAGCTGCTTAAGAGGATGCAAAAGCTGGCTTGGACCCAGAAATGTGTGTTTGCTTATTGTGAACTTTAGGCCTACCCATTTGTACGTAGCTATTTGGAGTCCTTGGGAGAGAATTCTTACCTGCTTTGTACCTTCTTGATACTCTCACCTTTATCTTACATTATTTTCCCTCTTTCATTCTACTGTCTCAGGCCTGTAGGGGTAGAAGTTGGAGTACTCTGTGCAATTTGAGTCCCTTGGCAACCTGCTGAGGTCAGAGCTGAGGCTCCTTTCCAGTAAGACAGTAAATAATGAGCTGTCTTTTATAAGAATGTTCAGTTATATCTTGCAGATTCCCTTTGTGCTGGCACTGTATTTTAAGGATCAAGGGTAAACTTTTGTACTGCTTAAGCTAAAAACTCCTCTGCTTTTCCCCTTGTTTCAGTACATAGAATATGGACAGCAATCCAGAGATCCTCCTGTGAAGATGCAGGGATCCATCACCACTCCTGGAAGCATTGCACTTGCCCAGGCTCAGGCCCAGGCCCAAGTTCCAGCAAAAGCTCCTCTTGCTGGCCAAGTCAGCACTATAGTAACCACCTCAACCACTACCACTGTGGCAAAAACCATTACAATCACCAGGCCAACTGGAGTCAGCTTCAAGAAGGATGTGCCGGTAAGTACTCATGGAGTCACTCAGGTTGCAGAAGAAGGTTGAGTCCAACCATAACCCAACTACCCTGTCCAATAAACTGTAGCTTGAAGCAGTCTGCATCCAGGATTCTTCACTCAAATGTCATCCAGTATCTAAAACTGTCTGCAACATCTAAATATTTAAAGGTGTCTGAACTGTACCTTCTGAGCTTGGATAATTATTTTGGTAACCAGAGTAGTTATCTCTGAAGTACTTCAGGTTTACTCTGACATACTTGTGTAGCTGTAGATTATGGAAGACAATAAACCTGAATTCTCATGTCTTCAGTTTTGAAGCAGTGGGAGAGGCAGTTTCAGAGGCAGCCTTCATGTCAAGGCTCTTGCTTTGAAGGAAGGGGAGAAAACTGAAGCTCGTTGTAGTGCTTTGGTGTCTGCTAGCTGGAAGGAGGTTTTCTTGAAGCAGTTTTGCAGTCTAGGTTGTGGTAGAGCAATTTCCTTCAGTATCTACAAGCACTTGTTGAAACCTGAAGAAGCTGAAGGGCTGCAGTAAAGTTGATCTGCTCTCCTGGGCTTGATCAGCAATGGTGTGGGCAGCAGGAGCAGGGCAGGGATTGTCCTCCTGTGCTGGGCACTGGTGAGGCCACAGCTTGAATCCTGGGGTCAGTTTTGTACCCTTCACTCCAAGATGGCCATTGAGGGGCTGGAAAATGTTGAGAGAAGTTCAGTGAAGTTGGTGAGGGGTCTAGAGCACAAGGCTTGTGAGGAGCAGCTGTAGGTCCTGGAGCTGTTGAGTGTGGAAACAGTGAGGCTGAGGAGAGGCTGGCTCACTGCAACTCCTTGAAAGGAGGCTGGAACCAGGTGAGAGCTGATAGAGCAATTTCTTGAACACCTCCAGTCATGGGGACTCCACCACCTCCAGGGGCAACCTGTCTCAATCCCTGAGCACTCTTGCAACAAAGAAATTTTTCTCTGGTGCCCTTACTGGACAAGCAGAGGAGTGAAGTTGCTGAGCTATGTTGAGTACCTGGAGACAAAATGAAGTTCTGTTTCTGTGCTGGAGGTTTTCAAACTGATCCATGGTTTATATCTGAGGTACATAACTTTGTCAAGTGGGCAGCTTTTTGTACAGGGGACTTTTTTGGTCATCAGACTACAGAATCACTGTGTCATGAAGTAGAAATGTGTTGCTTCAGCCTTTAATTAAGGCAATTACTGACATAATTTCAATACAGGTTAAGGAGGTGATCTGCTGAAGAGAAGCCTAAGCCTAGCTAAGCCTAAGTTGTGATCTAGGAAGATAGAGTGATGGACAGTGCCTGTGGTGGCTGAGCTTGAGATCAGGTTTAGGCTGTCCTGGGCCATTTTTCCCTCTGTGCCCTTCAACAGATGTCCAAAGCAGTGTGCAGATGTGACTACCTGGGAGCCCTGGTGACCAACAAGTTATCCATAGCACAGCCAGGAAGACTGCTGGGGTCCTGGGCTGCATTAAGAGTGTGGCCAACAGCTGCAGGGTCATGGGCACATGAGCTATTTCCCATTGGAATGGGCTGCCTAGGGAGGTGGTGGAGTCACCATCCTTGGAGGTGTTCAAGAACAGACTGGATGAGGCACTTAGTGCCATGGTCTAGTTGATTGGATAGGACTGGGTGGTAGGTTGGACTGGATGATCTGGGAGGTCTCTTCCAATCTAGGTTGAATCTAGGACTTAAGAGTTGGCTGTTCTCAGAAGCAAGCTTCTGGCATTTCTCCTTCCCACACCAGTACTGAATTGCTCTCAGCCTGGGCTGTGCTGGGCACTGATTTTTTTTTTTTTTTTTCCCCTTTGGCTGGGCAGTGCAAGCAGACTGTGAGCCTGATGTGTACCACTGCCAACTATTCTTCATGGATCTCACTTCCAGAGGATTTTTTTGTCCTGATGAGTGACGGTGGTTTTAGAGTCAAAAAGCCCTCCCTTGGCTCTTTACAGTGCTGCTGAAAGTGAATTTGAGGCAGTAAATGTGACATGGCAGGGCTTACTTTTTTTTTTTCCTTCCCATTTGGCAGAACGCAGCCAAAGTTTCTTCTGCTGTCACCTCTAGGTATTGTCTATTTCTAATTTATTGCTCTCCCTGCAGCCTTCCATCAATACCACCAACATTGATACACTGCTGGTAGCAACAGATCAGACTGAGAGGATTGTGGAACCTCCAGAGAACGTTCAGGAGAAGATTGCTTTCATCTTCAATAACCTGTCTCAGTCTAATATGACACAGAAGGCAAGTGTGGAAATAGCTTCATTTTTCATCTCCTCTTGGAAATCCAGTCTGAGGTGGGGGGGAATGATATTCATTCCAAATTCCAGCTTGAAACAGTTTGAAGGGAGCAGACTGTAAAGAAGGAAGAGTTAGTGACTGTTACTACCACTAGGAACTAACCTGTGCTGCTTAAACAGCTACTGCAGGGTAAAAGTTTTCGGGGAAGGAGGAGTAGAGGCAGACTCTGGAGACAGGACCACAGGCAATAGCTTCAAACTAGAGCAGAGCTGGTTTAGATTGGATGTGAGGAACACTGCAGAAGAGTAAGTCCCATTCTGAAAATGAATCTTGGGGTGATCTTGATGACTCCGAAGTAAGCATGCAGAGAAGCTCTTCTTAGGGCCATGAAAATGCTTAGAGGGTTGGAGCAGCTCTGCTCCAAGGACAGATTGAGGGAGCTGGGGGATGGTCAGTCTGGAGAAGAGAAGGCTCCAGGCAGACCTTAGAGCAGCCTCCAGTACCTGAAAGGGGCTACAAGAAGGCTGCAGGTAGAGTGTTCCCAAAGGCCTGCAGTGACAGGACCAGGGGCAGTGGTTTGAAATGAGAGCAGAGCAGATGGAGAATTGGATGTTAGGAACAAGTTCTGCGCCAGGAGTCTGCTGGAACACTGCAACAGGTTGCCGAGAGATGTGGAGATACCCAAGGTGAAGCTCAATAGGGTTCTGGGCAACCTGATCTAGTGGAGGATGTCCTGCTGACTGCAGTGTGGTTGGACTGGATGACCTTTGGAGGTCATTTCCAGCCCAGACCATTCCCTGATTCTGTGTAGGAGAGAATTGCTCTTAATCTTGCTTTCTCCTTCAATTTTTCTTCTTTGTGGAAAGAGAGATCCTATGTATTAGTCAATGAAGTTCACCAGTGCTTGACACTCAGGGATGGACTTCTGTTAGGTGCCCAGGATAACTGATTGGTAGGTAGGCCTTTTATGGTGTTACTGGCTTTTGAAAGAGGTGAAAAACACTACAGAAGGATCTGAAAAGAAATAAAAAATGAAATAGGTTTTAAAACGTTTAAGATAAAGTAAACATTAAAATTAATAAAATTAATTCAGCAAAATTCAGTTAAAATTTTAAATAACTAAAGAAAATATAATAAATATAAATAAATTGGAGTGAAGAAATAATAAAATGGAATCAATAAAAAATTGCATTTTACATTTTAAATCAGTAATAAATCAAATTGAATCAACAACAATGAAAATGAAGCTCAAACGTACATTCCCTTCAGAAATTAGCTGACTGGCAGGGAGTATTGCAAGGTGAAATCAATGGACTCTTGCATTTCAAGCTGAAATTCTGTTTGGATTTCTAGCTGGAGGTCCTTTACCTAGAGGAGGGAATGTGGGCTGGAGGTCTCTTTCCTGGTAGGATTTCAGCCTGAAATCCAGGGAATCTCTTTTGAACTAGCAGAACTCTGCAGTGCTACTACCCCCCTGGCCTGGTGGCTTTAAGCAAAGATGTTGACAGTAATTATTTCTGCAATGATCTGCTCAAATCTGAGAGGGTTGTGGGGAAGGGGGCAACAACCAAAACTTGCTGCTCAGTTGCAGTGGATCTTTGAAGCAAACCATCTTCAGCAAGGGGTTTGGACCAGATTATCTTCAGAGGTCCCTTCCAACCCTCACTATTCTGTAACAGTGAGACACCACTGACTTAAAACAAGCTTTAATGTTGAGAGTAATTGACTTAACCACAAGACAGCTGACCCCAGAGGTTGGTGATCATCTTCTCATGTCATCTGTTTTTTGTCTTGGTGTTTTTTCCCTTCTGGTATGGAGGCAGGTTGAAGAGCTGAAGGAGACAGTGAAAGAAGAGTTTATGCCTTGGGTATCGCAGTACCTTGTGATGAAGAGAGTCAGTATTGAACCCAATTTTCACAGCTTGTATTCCAACTTCCTTGACACGCTGAAGAATCCTGAGTTCAACAAAATGGTTCTGAACGAAACCTACAGAAATATCAAGGTGAGTGGAGCAAGATTGAAGGAGTGGCAGGGAGCTCTCCTCATCCTCTTTGCTACTGACCCTGGGACTGATCTTCAAAGAGCTCATTCCAAAAATCTATTTCCTAACTACCGACCTAGCAGCTTACTCTAAATACTGAGATTCACAGATTGCATTGGGGTTGGAAGTGACCCTCAAATCTTATCTAGTTGAGGCTGCTCCTACTGACTGCAGAGGGAGTTGGACTGGATGACCTTTTGAGGGGCAGTGGTTTGAAATGAGAGCAGAGCAGGTTGAGATTGAATGTGAGGAACGGGTTCTGCACCAGGAGGCTGATGGAACGCTGCAACAGGTTGCCCAGGGAAGTGGTTGAGGCCTCATCATTGGGCATGTTGAAGGTGAGGCTGGACAATGCTCTGAGCAACCTGCTCTAGTGAAGGATGTCCCTGCTGCCTGCAGTTGGACTGCACTAGGTGACCTTTGAGGTCCTTTCCAACCCAGACCATTCTATGATCTTATTCAGTCTACCTGCAGGCAGCAGAGACACCTCCAACTGGAACAGGCTGCCCAGGGCCATGTGGAGTCTGATCTTGAGTGTCCTCAGGGATGGGGCCTTAGTCAGGACTGGAACAAAGACTTAACTGAAGCGGAATGAGAGGGCAAATCTTATTTGCTAAGAAGACATTTGTTTATCCAGGTTGTCTGTAGATTTGTGTGAGGCTTGCAAATCATAACCCATGGGAAAAATGTTTGTGATTTAGTTCTTTTGTGCAAGGAAGCTATAAAGATAAGAAAATCACTCTTCTGTTTTGATCAAAGAAGAAGAAAAGGGAAAGACCAGCAGGTGAAGAGAGGGGATTCTGCCCCCTGGTCTGCTCTGCTAAGGCCTCACCTGCAGTGCTGTGTCCAGCTCTGGGGCCCCCCAACACAAGAAGGACATGGACCTGATGGAGAGGGTCCAGAGGAGGCCGCAAAGATGATCAGAGGGATAGAGAACTTCCTTTATGGGATATCTGGGGCTGTGCAGCCTGGGGAAGAGAAGGCTCCAGGAAGAGATGAAGAGCTACATTTCAAGATACGCAGGCAAACTGGGGAGGAACTGTTCAGAAGGGCCTGTGGGGATAGACTGAAGGCAGTGGTTTGGAACTGAAGCAGGGCAGAGTTAGCTTGGGCATCAGGAGGGAGTTGTGCACAGTGAGGGTGGGGAGACACTAGCACAGGCTGCCCAGGGAGGGGCTTGAGGCCCCATCCCTGGAGACATTCAGGATCAGCCTGGATGTGTCTCTGGGCAGCCTGCTCTAGTTGGAGGTGTCCTTGCTGTCTGTAGGCAGTCAAACAAGATACCCTTGTGGGGTCCCTTCCAACCCAGTGCAAGGTGAAGCTGTGTTAGAAAGTGGGGGTGTAACAACCCAAATTGCCTGGAGGGGGAGGAGGAAGCAGCAGATGCCCCAAGCCTGTCACACAAGCACTATTTTTAAACCTGCTGGTGGAGTTCACTGACTGCCGTGGGTTACGCTATGGTGCAACAGAATCTCCTCTGTCAGAGCATGGCTGATCTGTGCCCTTGTGCAGCTTCTGCTCCTCTGAGCCTGAGGAACACAACTAACAGCAGAATGCTTGTGACTGCCCAGAGAGGTTGTGGAGTCTCCTCGTCTGGAGACCTTGTAAACCCATCTGGATGTGTGCCTGGGTGACCCTGGTTTGGCATGGGGGTTGGATTGGATGATCTTCAGAGGTCCCTTCTGACCATGCTGTGACACGATGCAGGTCTCAAAATGAGAATTAAATGGTTTGCCAGGAAGTGCAAATTGCAACCTTCAGGTCTGTGATGAAGTGTTAAGTTGAAATGTTTTCCTTGCCAAGTTTTCCTTCAAGTGAGGAGTTGGAACAGTCTTGAGTGTATATGGGAAAGATCTCTAAGGTCTGGAAAAAATCTTCCTGATCCTCTAAGGTCTGGTGAAATCCTCTCCCAGATCCTCTTGAAAAGGGAGCTTTGAAATCCTTTACAGGGCACATTTCTGAGCTGCTGACCTAAAGTGAAGGCTGCTTTGGAGTATCTCCAACATGACCCAGGCTCAGCACATTAATGTTGGCAAACTGAAGTCAGCTCAGCTGCTGGATGTGGTTTTGAGGCTGATTAACTTCTGCTTGTTGCTAGAGTTGGTTTTGGTTCTTTCCATCAGGTGCTCCTGACATCAGATAAGGCTGCAGCCAACTTCTCAGACCGTTCCTTGTTGAAGAACCTCGGGCACTGGCTGGGCATGATTACACTGGCTAAAAATAAACCCATCCTGCACACGGTGAGCCCTCTACCTTGGCACACTTGTTTGGCATCGCTTGACGCACTGCTGTGCAGTAGCACAGGCTGTGGGCAATTTGATCACCTTCCTGGTGCTTAGTTGTGCTTAGTGGTATCCTGGGATGCAGCGAGAAAAGTGTGGCCCGCAAGTCCAGGGAGGTTCTGCTGCCCCTCTGCTCTGCCCCGGTGTGACCACACCTGGAATACAATACTGTGTAGAGTTCTGGGCTCCTCAGTTCCAGAGAGACAGGGAACTGCTGGAGAGAGTTCATCGGAGGCTATGAGGATGATGAAGTCCCTGGAACATCTCTGCTGTGGAGGAATGCTGAGAGCCCTGGGGCTGCTTAGTCTGGAGAAGAGAAGGCTGAGAGCGGTCCTGATCAGTGCCTGTAAATATCCGAGGGGGTGAGGGTCAGGATGAAGATGCCAGGCTTCTGTCAGCAGTGCCCAGTGATAGGATGAAGGGCAGTGGGCACAAACTGGAACCCAGGAAGTTCCACCTCAACATGAGGAAAAAGTTGTTTGGTATGAGGGTGCTGGAGGCCTGGAGCAAGCTGCCCAGAGAGGTTGTGGAGTTTCCTCCTCTGGAGGCTTTCAAGACGCATCTGAATGTGTTCCTGTGTGGCCTGCCCTAAGTGATCCTGCTTTGGCAGTGGGGTTGGATTGTGTGATCTCCAGAGGTCCCTTCCAACCTTACCATTCTATGATTCTTCCCAAGAAATAATTAATTCCATGGGGAAAATATATTTCTGTGAATGTCTGTCCAAAAATTAATTGCAGCTCAGTGATCTGAAAGGGAAGGATCAGCTTGGTTCAACCTTGCCAATCTACCCCGATAGAAATAGCCTGGAAGTGCAGTTTTGGCAACGTGCTGACAGTTTCCCATGTCACTCATTGCTGGTGTTTTCCAGGATTTGGATGTGAAATCTCTGCTGCTGGAAGCCTATGTGAAGGGCCAGCAGGAGCTGCTTTATGTGGTGCCATTTGTTGCCAAAGTCTTAGAATCCAGCGTCAGGAGCGTGGTAAGTGGCTCTGTGCTGCCAGGCTTAGTGCTTGAGTGGCAAAAGA
>VWYK01029495.1:238-10792 GCA_013399775.1 Semnornis frantzii | reverse complement strand
ACTGCCCCTCATCCTGTCACTGATCATAACCAAGAAGTGATCTGATAACCAAACCCAAGAAAATCTAAAATTTCTTAATACATTCTATACTTTGTGTACGTATACACACTCATGACCTGTTAACAGAACATGATTGCAAGTATGCCATCCTATTCTCTGAATTTTCTGCTTGTGTNGTCACTGATCATAACCAAGAAGTGATCTGATAACCAAACCCAAGAAAATCTAAAATTTCTTAATACATTCTATACTTTGTGTACGTATACACACTCATGACCTGTTAACAGAACATGATTGCAAGTATGCCATCCTATTCTCTGAATTTTCTGCTTGTGTCCTTTCCTCAGTCTTCAAACAGACAAAAAATACCCATTTCAACAAGACTTGCAAGTTCAGTTCCCTTCATATTCCTCCACTCAACATCTTGAAAAATGAAATAATGGAAATTTTCAAGAATACAGTAAGGGTGTTGAGACACTGGAACAGGTTTCCCAGGAAAGCTGTGGATGCCTCCTCCCTGGAGGTCTTCAGTGCCACGCTGGATAAAGGTCTTGAGTGACCTAGTCTAGTGGAAGTTCTCTGCCCATGGCAAGGGAGTTAGAACTAGATGATCTTTAAGTTCCCTTCCAACCCAAGCCATTCTATGAATCCATGAATCAAATACTGGTTTACATCATGTAAAATGCAAAATATCTTGCCTTTGACGGGAAAAATCCACCAAAACCACAAACCTTAAATGTTTTGAAACAGTGGCAAATGATTGCTGAAAGGCATGGGCCACAAAGATCTGCAGTAGTTTGGGGTTCTTTTTCATTTGGAAAGCAGAAACTATTCTCTTTAACACTACATAGACAAGAGAGGAGGCAGAGAACATACCACAAAAAAGCAGCACGGTATGTCCCTAGGTAATATCATGTCTGCTCCAGCAGTAGCTGACGCCTCCAAAGCAATGCATGGATTGGAAGCACTCAGGATTGGAAGCAACCAGACATTCTGGTTATTACTGACCACCCTGCTCTGGGATGGGAGGAGAGAGAGAAGGGACAGCAGGGAATCTGCCACAGTTTCAAATTCACAGAATCACGGAAACATTCAGGCTGGAAAAGACCCTCAGGATCACCAAGTCCCACTGATATCCCTACTATACAAGGTTCACCCTAAACCATATCCCCAAGCACCACATCCAAACAACTTTTAAACACATCANAACAGTTCCATGTCCTTTCTGTGCTGGGGGCTCCAGAACTGCACACAGTACTCCAGATGGAGTCTGACGAGAGTAGAGTAAAGGGGCAGAATCCCCTCCCTTGCCATGCTGCTCTTGATGCAGCCCAGGACTCGGTTGCTGTCTGGGAGGACCCTCCACATCTAGGGTTGGTGACTCAACCTCCCTTGACAGCCCATTCCTATGCCTGACCACTCTTGCTGGGAAAAAAGTTGCCTAATGTCTAGTCTAAATCTACCCAGGCACAGTTTGAGGTCATGCCCTCTTGTTCTGTCACTATTTACCTGTGAGAAGAGACCAGCACCAACCTCTCCACAGCATTCTTTCAAGTAGCTGTAGAGACAGCTATGAGTTCTCCCCTCAGCCTCCTCCTTTTCAAACTAAACAGCTCCAGCTCCTTCAGTCACTCCTTGTAAGATTTATTCTCTAGGCCCTTCACCAGCTCTGTTGCCCACCTCTGCACTCACTCTTCACCTCTTCCCACCTCTATATAAGTAAGCAGAAGCTGCACAATCTTTAGGACTCCACTTCCCAAAGAACAGGACCAGAGCCACAGAGTTGTGACACATTGCTTCCTTTTTCCCCTCTTCATTTAACAGCTGCTTGGCACTAGCAAAAAAAAAGCAGTAGAACAAACTATTACCAAAAAGGCAGGTTTGATGAGAAGCTTGAGAACTACTGATACTGAGCATGTTATATTTCTGCTCAAAGAACACAAGCATATGCACCACAGATGTGTGGAAGGTGGCATGTAAAATCTCACCAGACTGAGAATTTGATGCCATGCCTTTACTTTTCTACCACAAACGACCTTAGTTTGAAATGCTCGTGTAGTAGCTCTTCATAGGTGACCTCTGTGACCAACATGTTTTGGAGCTTAGGATTTTTGGTGGCAGGTTTTCAGGGATTATGATTTATTTTGTTTGCATTTTTTTTTCCCCCCCGTTGCCTCAAGAGTTAGGACTTTGTTCTTGAGAAATTTAAACCCAGACTACTACACAAAGTGATATTGCACCAGCAAAGGGAACTCATGCAATACTTACTGCCACAGATATAAGATCTCTCTCTAGCACAAGCCTCCTTTCCCTCTAGGGGAATTATGGCAGTGCTTTAAAGCCCAGTAAACTAAGATACAATAAGTCGGCCTAAACTATGACAAACTTTCCTAGTTCTTGTACAGTTACATTACAGCTGATAAATATTTCTGTACTATGTACTAGGTTTGTATTAAATAGTAAGCAGACTTATGAGGAAAAAAGTTTACCATTAAATCTTGCACCTGATCCACTCCAGAATAATTAAGCAGCAAAATAAAAGGGCTTAGCCAGAACTAAAACAAAAGAATGAGAACACACACAAGGCAAGTTTTAAAGATTTCATGCTCCTCTGCAACTTACATTCTTCGCCATCTTTCTGCATAACAGGGGAACACAAATGTTATGGTTGGAAGTAGTATTATGCAATCAACAGTAAATATTTTCATCCCCAAACACAACCAGCTCTAAAAGCAGTGTATTTGTGCATTGGGAACAAACAGTATTAGAGTAGGTGAAAACTACTATTAAATCAGCTAAGTGACTTACAAAGACTCTTACTGACCATCAAGAATCTATCTAGCAGAGATTACCCATTGATAAGGACAACAACTTCACTTTCTCCTAAGCCTTTCAAATATCATCTGCTCCTGGATAAAACTGCTGTAAATCTCAGTCTTATATAAAGCAGTTCACAACTAACATGCTTTCTTTGAGGGGGAAGGGGTGGGCAGGGTACCTGCAGCTAATGTATCCTTATGGGCCAGCTGTTGCTTATGTCATACACCTTTCTATTAAGAATACCAAACGTTGCTTCAAGTCTAAAGAAAAACGTAATATTCAAACTTCCCACTTTGGCCAATTTTACTCTTAACAATCAGCAAGATTTGATTTAAATCATTAAGTCCTGCATGCTTTGAACCAGAAAGGAGGTCAACACTTCATTACATACCTACAGAAATGAGCAAGAGAACGTGGAAGATGTTTTACAGAGCACTACTAATATCATGCAAATTAACTAACCCACAATTAACCAAGCTGTTATTTCTACAATCTTTCCTACAGCAACATTTATTATAATATTTTGCTCAAAGTGGACTTAGAAAACTCAACAATATACTTTTAACAAAATACTTGTCCTTCAAGTTTTCTGTTTCTGACAAGACTTTGTTTCAAGTTTTACTCCATATATTTTAGCTCTAAAATATCAGGTTGAACATCTTAAGAGAATGTAATAACTTTCAATAATCCTCAATTAAAATGACTGGGCTTATTCCTCTAGATTCAACATCCATATTTCCTACCCTTACAGTTAAATGCCTCCAACGTTTCCCACTCAGTGTCACAGCATATGATTTTTCTTCATTCTCCGCTTGTCTCTGGAACTGAATGAAACTAGACAAGCTTCTTCTGCTAACTGCAACTGTTCTATGTTGTATTCATTGTTCTGCAATGAGGTATAGAGAAAGTTCTCTCTGACCAACAAATGAAAGCTGTTCACTGTTTAGATTGTCATTCCTTCAATTCACAAAACCTACCTGAAGCTATTTTCTAATCATCCTTTTTCAAACGCATTACCAGTTGTAATTCTACCAAGAGGAACAGGAGCTCACACTACACTCATACTCACACTACAGATTTATAGCCATGATTCTTGCAGTTAACATCACGGTTACCATAATATAAAATGAAGTTTTACTTGTATCTGAATCTCAACATTCAAGTTTAGCTTTGAAAAACTTAAAAAAAAAACCCAAAACACCACAAAACACCCACACATACCCCCCACTGTGATGGTTTGGGAGTTACCCACCCCCCCACATAATGAATTCACCCAGACTAGACTCAGCCAGCTGGAAGTTAAGGAATGAAGCTTTATATTCACAGCTTAGCACAATATGCAAGCAGATATTTACAATATATTACAAATATTTACAGCTATATACAGTAATATACAAAGAAATGTAATACAGAAACGTAAAACCCCTTCCAGAAAACAGTTCCCAGGAGGGGCTCCCAACCACCCTTTCACCTTCTTTCCACCCCTCAACCTTAGCCCAGAGTCTACCTTACATGCAAGGTGAGTTTGGAAAATCAGCAAGGGGGGTTAGAAGCAGAATGATTAGTTGGGTTACACAGATACAAGCAGAACAGCAGAAGCCCAGGGAGAAAACACAGACACCAAACTCTGACAGATAGAACACTGTCTTAACTGTGTTTGTATCCTTGCTTTTACACATCTCAGTGAACCTATGAGTGAATCAGACTTCACCATTGTTTTCTTCTCACAGCCTATAATCTAATTTTTCTCATTAAAATATTCCAATTAGCCTCAAACCAGCACAACTGCCAAAACCAACCAAATCAACACAACTATTCCAGGCTGCTTGTGTGCTTCTCTGCAGCCCAGTAACCTGGCTGAGGAAAAATCCATGTCAAACTACAATTAGGAGTTAGCAGCTTAAGGGCTAACTGCACTGTTTCTTTTAATCTTGACAACCAATTGTAAGGACCTACTATTAAATTTAAGGTTCCGAGAGCACTTAACATTCAATTCTGCTGAAAATATGGTTTTGCTACATGTTTTGAAAATAAAAATCACTTTTTTTCTCTTTTAGAAATCAATGACGATGCCAGCCATATGCCTGTTTTCCAAACAACAACTGTTTAAAAGACAGAATACTCTTTCTGATTTTCCTGCCAAAAATAACATTCTGTGGCTTAAAGAAATCAGTAGGCAGTTCACTCAGTTGAAGGAAGAGGAGCTCACATTTGGCAAGTGTTTACATGTCCCATCTTTCATTTACTTCCCTCTGATTTAGTTTTCTTTGGAGATGTGGCAGTGATGAAGGTTTTTGTTGTGGTTTGGTGGGGTTTGGCTTTTTTTACATCTCCAAGCATTTCACTCTCTAAAAAAGGCATCTGTGGGTTTTCCCAGAAATTACATGAAGCAGAAGTTCATTGCAATGCAATTCTTTCTTATGGGGAATACTAGGATATAAAAGAGTTTGAAAGAGAAGGAAAAGACAACTTCAGAAGAAATCCATAGAAGAGTTTGCAGCAGGAGGAAGCAGAACAGAAAATTCAATTGAGGAAGTAGCACGCAAAGGCCATTAACATGTACTTAAGCATAGGACAGGGAGAGGAGATGCATTTGAGGCTTCAGCTGTTGTTGTCACAAGTAGTATAAATATTACCTTCCCAACAAACGTGCTTATTTCACTGCTGCCTCAATAGTTTCAGATCAAGAGGCAGAACAGGTGATAGGAATGTGCAAATTGGACCAGGTACTGCATAAGACTTATTTATATTTCCAAAGGCCACAATTTTAACAAAAGGCTGCAATCTGCTACAATATTTTACTTTGTCCTTAATTAATAACTCACAGAAATGGTACCCAGACCAATTTATTAAGTAATGTAAAACATTTTGTCAATTTGGGAATATTTAAGACAAGAGGAGTTCTGAATTTTTTCCCAGTCATGGAGTTTTACTTGCTGCTTTGCAGTGTTTATTTGCAAATAATGTTACAAATCACATTGAACAGAACCTTGCCACCACTCTGCAAGATACAGAAATCCCTGAAGGCTGCTAAACCTGCTTCAACATCAAGCCAGATATTCAGACAACACTTTAGCCAAGAATATAATCTCTAACACATGAGCAAGTTGCAGATCCATACAAGCCTTAAGGCCCTCAGAATTGTTAGTATGGCAATTAGAACAACATTATTACATAGCACATACCTTCTACGGTATACTGCAGAAAAATAATCTCAGAATCACAGCAATCTTACAGTTAGTATTTCAGATGCAGCTATTTTAGGTTAATAAAAACCCTTAAGGTTAAAAACCCAACCGCTTATTAGTCTGTCAACATGGAAGCTTTTCCTGTCATTAGCAGTGCAATTCCAGCACAAATTCAGCAGCTAGACATGAAGGTCTGTCTTTACATCATTACCAGTCTGAGCTATAACTAGGTATTGCTCCTAACCCTATCTATGTGTTTGGGTAGAATTACACACCCAGAATCAAAGGATGTTTGAAGTTTCCAGATAGTCTACAAGAGTACGAACAGTGTTTGATGACAGAGGCAAATAGCTGGAAGACTACAGCTGAGTGCATTCTCAGACACTCCTCTTGAAGGCATTTGTACCTCATCAACATTCAGGTATTTCACACTCTCCAGGCACAAGCTCTACAACTCTTTACTTGCTAAAAATATAAAGCAATTCCTGCAGCAAAGATGTATGAAATCTGTAGGATATGAAAAACGGAGAGCTTCAAATATGAGTAAGCTGACGGAGACAGGATCCCCTCCATCTCATGAAAAAAGAAAGATGACGAAATGTTAGTTCCTGTTTCTTTCTGCGAAGAGAAGGGTGGATGGAAAGCACATGGCTTAAACATCTGCTTGTTTAGCAAACCCTGGCAAATAACCTCTCCTACACAGGCATGAAACAGTAACCAAACCACTTGTATAACTGTATCAAGACGCCCTCGTTAAATATGACTTCAGAGTTAACTGCAGTCCCACTCCAGCCCCTCTTGAACCAGCAGTCAAGAAGGAATTTCAATGTTCTGTGCAAAAAACCCCAATAACATGTATAAGAGTGCATTCAAACTCAGCATAAAGCAAAAAACACAGGCTTCATCTAAAATGATGTATTATTTACTCTATGTCTGCAGCTGTTTGCACATTCAAAACAGCAGCAAAGCTTTAAGAAGAAAAAAACCACTTTCCCAGGAAATAACTCTACAACAAACCTGGGTTGATGTGCTTTCCAGACAATTTCAGCACTCTATAGAAAACTCGTCAACAAGCAGTAGATGCTGTAGAAGAGAGAACTAAAAAGTCACATTTCCACTAAAGCTGCCCCTCCAATTCAGAAGTTCAAACTTCATTTCTTCATTCACATTTAATGAAGCAGGAGAACTTCTTCAAGAACTGTTTTCAAAGGATGTTTGAAGTTTCAAAATAAAACAAGCTTCTTTTCCCTACAGTTGCCTGTTGCTGTTAGGACCAAACCAAGTCTACAGCAGATGAACGTTTTTTTCTTGGCATCAAGGAGCTTATACATGTTTTCCAGTCTTCACTGATGAGCTGCGTTGTATATTTTTAGTTTCTATGAATGTATCAAGAAAAGGAAATATTTTTGCACAGACTGTCTTCTAACCAGCTGGTGAAACTCAAGGCTTTTAAGACCTCTAAAATATACTGCACTATACCTTTCACGCTGTCAGAGAATATCCTGAGCTGGAAGGGACTCATGAAGGTTGTCAAGTTCAACTCCTGACGCTACACACAGCAATCTAAAGGTTAAATCACATAGAATGGTTTAGGTTGAAAGGGAACTCAAAATCACCCAGTTCCACCCCCTGCCATAGGCAGGGACACCTCCCACTAGTACAGGACACTCAAGGCCTCATCCAACCTATCACTGAAGATTTCCAGGAAGGAAACATCCATAACCTCCCTGGGCAACCTGTTCCAGTGTCTCACCAGCCTCACTGTAAAGAACACTTTTCTAACATCTAGTTTGAATCTCCTCCCTGCCAGTTTAAACCCATTGTCCTGTCATTATGAGACCTTGTAAATAGTCCCTCCCCAGCCTTCCTGTAGGTCCCCTTCAGATACTGGAAAGCTACTATAAGGTCACCTGGAAGCCTTCTCTTCTCCAGGCTGCAGAGCCCCAACTCTTGTAGCCTGTCCTCATAGCAGAGCTGCTCCAGCCCTCTGAGCATCTTTGTGGCCCTCCTCTGGACCCGCTCCAACAGTTCCATGTCCTTCCTGTGCTGGGGGCTCCAGAACTGCACACAGTACTCCAGGTGGGGTCTGACGAGAGCAGAGTAAAGGGACAGAATCCCCTCCCTTGCCCTGCTGGCCACGCTGCTCTTGATGCAGCCCAGGACTCGGTTGCTGTCTGGGCTGCACGCGCACACTGCAGGCTCATGTTGAGCTTTTCATCAACCCAGACCCCAAGGTCCTTTTATTCAGGGCTGCTCTCCGGACATTCACCACCCAGCCTGGATTTGTGCTTGGGATTGCACTGACCCAGATGCAGTACCTTGCACTTGGTCTTGTTGAATTTCATGAGGTTGGCCCGGGCCCACCCTCTCCAGCCTGTCCAGGTCCCTCTGGATGGCATCCCAGCCCTCTAGCAAGTTGACTGTGCCACACAGCTTGGGGTCATGATCAAGAGCATTGTCCAAATGCTTCTTCAACTCCAATCAGCTTATGCCAACGCTTAATCAGAATTCTCAGTGAAGAACTTATCCACAATATGCAGTCTAAACTTTCTCTGATGCAGGTTAATTCAATCCCTCATAGCACATCACCATACACCAGAGAGATCAGCACCTTCCTTTCTGCTGCCTGCCACAGGGAAGTTGTAGACAGCAATGAGGTCACCCCTCAGTACCTTCTTCTCCAGGCTGAACAAATGTAGTGTCCTCAGCCACTCTTGTAAGTCATGTCCTCTAGTCCTTTCACCATCTTTGCTGTTACATGCACTCCAGTATTTTGGTATCCTTCTTATACTGTGGAGCCTAAAACTGTTGTTATATTTCACTTCATCAACAACCTCTGCCTTCATCATCTACCAATACATTAAGAACATTGAACAGACTTGGTAAGTCATGAAGAAAGCACACAAATCCAGAATACCACTGCTACAATCAACTTAATTACCCAGCAACCTAAAACCTGACACAGAGAACAACATAGATAAACAGGTCCTCAAAGTATTCCAATGCAAGTATAATGTTATCCCAAATCCTAACAAGGAGACAGAGGTTTTTCTTGAATGAGGAATTCAAACTATATTAACAGTAAGACAGTACAGTGGTCAGTATCAAGAGACATGTCCATAAAGAATTAGGGTTTCCACTCTGGTAACCCAACAAGAAAATATCTATGGCAGGCTTTAAGCATGTCCATTCAAAAAGAGCACTTCAGCTCAACAAGATGCAGTATCCTCTACACTTTACTAGCACAACTCCAGCCCAAAGAATACCCTGATTGTCAAGTGTTCAGCAAACAGCTTAAATATACATAAAACAATTACATGTACTCATAGACAAGCCAGGCACATGAAAACACACACTACCTTACAAAGACTATTGGAGCCATTTTCAACAAAATCTCAAGAAAGTTAAGAAAGGCTGAATGACAGCAAAGTATTTCAGCATTGTTTACCTATTGAAAAATACCAAATAACAGTCTTCTGCATAAAACTTCAAGTGTCTAAAGAAAATTGTAATTGCTAGTAGCACTTCCTACAAAGTTGATTTTTGTCTATGAATTTCATTTAGATCATGCATTAAACAGCACTTTCGCTATTTCTAATTTAAGCTTTCCTTTCCAGTTTTGAAATTCTACCAGCAAACACAAAGCTGACAAGAGAGTTAAGAATCACCATAGAACTCTAATGCAAGTGTATATCCAGGGACCAAAAAATAACCCTAAAACCACATTAATGTGTAATTACAACAGCCTAACAAATCTAACTATGCTTTTACACCAGCATAGGTAGAAACATAGCTAAACCATAAACCTCAAAAATGCCTCTCACTCAAAAATTAATAATGAAAAATATTTTTCAGTGCGAATTTATCTATACATACTGCTCTGTAAACACACAATGCTTAGTAGGTTTTTACCACAAAATAAGTATCACGTGGTTTCTACAATGAGAAAATTTCAGCAACAGAGATGTGCAATAAAAGCTTATGCCAAAGAAACAGTGAAATAGTTCCATAAATCAAACCCCTAAAGAAAAAACATGCCTGTAATTCTGGGCACAACATTTGAAAAATCTCATATTTTTTCTTGTCCTGGAGAAAAATATGTAAGTCAACTGAAAATTCTGGGTTTGACAGCTTAATGGAAGTTACAACTGTCTTAGTATAGCATAGACTACTTCTATTTACATTAATTATTACTGTAAAATATGAACTCTGAACAGATTCAGTTCACCGCTGCTATCTATACATACTTCATCTACATCACTTACCAGCATTTTAAAGGTTGCATCATATTCTGAAGACTATAATGAAAACCTAAGTACCTACTGAATGCAAGATTAATTCAAAAATATCTGTATGCCATCCATGTCCAAGACAATTATTTTAGTTATGTTATTATGTTCACTAATGCTTAGACAATTCTCTCTCAGCACTCAATAGCCTGTGTCAGTTCTTTACAGTACTTCTTACCAAAGCACTCCTGCAAGGAGGTTTGCAATTATTAATGTTCAGAAGAAAAACTACACATTAAGTATAATCTGTCTGACGG
>VWYK01029493.1:2141-12596 GCA_013399775.1 Semnornis frantzii | reverse complement strand
TACTGATCCCTGGGGAACACCGCGGGCTGCAGGCCTCAGACTTGGCTCTGCTACTGATGAGAAGCCTCAAATTTACTATGTGAGCAATACATTTATTCATTGGCACTTTTTCTATTTTGTAAGGTCATATTGCATGTTACATTGCCAAAGGCATTTGAACAACTGAATCATAGCTCTGTCAAGCTGTTTAGAGGATCAATGTTGTAATGTTCCTAGCTTGACAGCACTACTCCCATGCAGTAATATCAAAAGTTTGACTTCTATTTACAANCCCTCAATCAACAAAAAAAAACCTCAAAACAAAAACCACAAAGAATCAACAACAAAAAAAAAAAAAAAAAAAGACAACATTTTTCAGTATTTTAAACCAGTAATAGTGCACTTAGGACCTTTGTCCTTAATGATTGAGACAAGAAAGTGAATGGCATTGGATGCTGGGAAATGCTTCACCTAATTTCAGTTTAGTGGTTTGGAAATAAAATTAGATACTCTGCTTGGTTTCCTGGGGACACAAGTCCTACATAACACCAGAGTTGGGGTGAGGCAAAGAGATAAAACATTGATTTAGGCCAGTAACTGGCAGAACCATACAGAAGGAATAGAATATATATATTTGCATCTTGATGAAGTAATAAGTAAGGAATGAAAGATTCCTGATAAATTGACTATAGAGATACTGTGCAAACAGGGGTAAGTGAACTTTTTTTTTCAGTTCTGCACAGATGTTCATGCAGATCATATTCCTGCTGCTTAATATTCATTGCTAGCGAATGCTCACGCAGAGAAGTTTTTGTGCAATATGAATATTTAGGAAATTACTCTTCCATGTGTGACTATATAGTTTTGTGTGCAAAATCCCCAGCTTTTGTGGACTATTGTATGGGCTTGTTACTCAGCATTTACTGTACTTCTCATTCATTAGTTTCATTCTTTTAGTCAAAAAGTAATAAAATAATGTATTTTTGGTAGTCACGTGTCTAAAACAATTTAAAAAAAAGCAGTAGGCTAATATTTGTCTAATCTTGTCAAAACATTGTTTACCATAAACTTATTCACAAACCAAAAAGTTTTGCTTTTATGTTTGAAAAATACAAAATTTTCGTTTCAGTAAACTCAATATATTTACTTCAATACTGAATGACATGCACAGGAAACAGATAAAAAAGAGAATTTTGGGTTTTGTGGGGTTTTTTTTGTTAGAATTTAGATGACAAGGAGGTTAGAGGAAATACAGGGTTAGATCAGATTAGAGTTAAGGCAGAAAGCAACCACAGAATGCCAAAGTGAGGGAGTAGAACAACAACCTAGAACTAACTCAGAAGTGTGTGAGCAGCGTCTGAGCTATATCTTGACTAGTTGCATTTCTCAGAATAATGAGTGATACAGGTTACTGTTGTGCTTTTCTTTCTTCTCACAGCTAAGGATTTAGTTTTCCCAGTAAAATATTCCAGTTAGCCTCAAACCACCACATTCCTGCTATGGAAACTTATGCTAATGGAAAGTGACACTGAAATCCCCTGTAAGTCCTGCATTCTAAACTTGTTGCTCGTATCTCCCAGCATAGCAATGGACTTCATAGAATCAAAGAATGGTAAGGTTGGAAGGGACCTCAAGGATCATCCAGTTCCAACTCCCTGACATAGGCAGGGACACCTCCCACTAGCACAGGTCACTCAAGGCCTCCTCCAACCTGGCCTTGAACACCTCCAGGGAGGGAGCAGCCACAACCTCCCTGGGCAACCTGTGCCAGTGTCTCACCACCCTCACTGCAAACAACTTCCTCCTAACATCCACTTTCAATCTCCCCTCTGACACTTCAAACCCATTCCCCTTGTCCTGCCATTCCCAGACCTTGTCAATAGTCCCTCCCCAGCCTTCCTGCAGCCCCCTTCAGATCCTGCAAGGCTACTCTAAGCTCTCCTGGAAGCCTTCTCTTCTGCAGGCTGCAGATCCCCAACTCTCTCAGCCTGTCCTCACAGCAGAGCTGCTGCAGCCCTCTCAGCATCTTCATGGCCTCCTCTGCACTGGCTCCAACACTTCCATGTCCTTCCTGTGCTGGGGGCTCCAGAACTGCACCCAGGACTGCAGGTGGGGTCTGAGGAGAGCAGAGCCAAGGGGCAGAATCCCCTCCCTTGCCCTGCTACCCACACTGCTCTTGCTGCAGCCCAGCACACAGTTGCTGTCTGGGCTGCACTCACACTGCAGCCTCATCTTGAGCTTTCCATCACCCCAGACCCCCTGGTTCTCCTCAGGGCTGCTCTCAGCCACTCACCACCCATTCACACTCCCTCAGTTTTACTGTGTTCTTTTGAAACAGTGTTACAATGGCATTAAAATAGACCACAAAATACTCCAAGCCAGCAACTATCAATCTATTATTATTATTTGTTAAAAATTGTTACCAATACCTTTAGTGTAGCAAATAGGTTACGTGTTTCTGTTTCACTCCTTTCTGGAAAATGCTAGGTTTTCTCAAACGTGCAGTAAAAGAAGGAGATGGAATTGTTCCTGGCTTCATCTTCACAGTGTTAACTGTGAAGATTTCCCCCAGTGCTTCAGCTACAGTAGTATTGGCAATAGGGAAACAATTCTCTGTATTTCAAACTGTGCAGATTCATTTGCAAGGAGGCAACTCCCATGACAGTGATGAGCACTGGTAGTTTATATACAATGAACAACATAGTCAGGTTTATCTACATCTCCTTTTAAAAAATAAGTACTTTTAAAAGTACTTTAAAAAGTACTTTTAAGTACTTTAAAAAGTAAAGAGTCTCAGTTTCTCTCCCAAATTTAGGTTATATTTAAAGTTCATATGAGCAAATTGAGTGACTCACTTTGGTATTCACATCAGCTACCTAGAAGGACTTTTAAGACAGCCTGATTGTGTACCTCCAGTGAGAGGAACCACATGGTTATATGACAACTACCTGCCAAGGGAGGAGAAAGGGTAGAACATGAATTTAATACTCTGCTACACTCTCATTTTTTTAGAATAATAGAAGGTTGGAATAGACCTCTAAGGTCAATATATCTGATCATGTCTGATCACTGAGAGAGTGATTGACATTGGAATGGGCTGCCCAGGGAGGTGGTGGAGTCACCATCCCTGGAGGTGTTCAAGCAGAACCTGGATGGGGCACTTAGTGCCATGGTCTGGTTGATTGGCCAGGGCTGGGGGCTATGTTGGGCTGAGTGAGCTTGGAGGTCTCTTCCAATAGAATTCTACAATTCTATTATTCTATGATCATCAACTCCATACCGCCATGGCCACTAAACCATGTCCAGAAGTACCATGTCTACATGTTGGGTGGGTTTTTTTCTGTTTGTTTGTTTTTTTTTTAACATCTCTAGGGATGGTGACTGCACCACTTCCCTTGGTAACCTCTCTTTTATACAGGAAAATCCATTTGCATGTCAAATTACTGGAAATGCTATCACTGTGTATTTACCCAATATAGTAATGCTGTCAGTAGTATGCAGTTGTTTAAATTGCTGTTTGCTCTGCTCCTTTTCCTTCACACTTTGATTGACTGTGTGAATGCAGAAGAATGAGAGTTTTTGTCTTTCAGGAATGAATAGTTTTGACACCTTGTTTTGACAGACCACTCTAAAAAAAGACACAAAAACATACAGAAATGAGATGATTTTTAAAAGTAACTGATGAAACAAGGAATGAAAGTGGAATGGTGTGAATCTGTGCTTCAGCTAATTATAGAACCAAGAAACAAGGATGAAACTTAAGTAGTCCAACTTTGCAACAGCTTCTAGTTTTATAGATGTGCATGATCTATTTTACCCCCTCTGGTTTCCTGTGTGAAACCTGGATCCTATAGAACAGAATACGTGGCCTGCTCTATCACTTTGATAAATAATGAGAAGTAACATGACAAGGATTATTAAGCAGTGTAAAGCAAATAAAGCAATGGAACCAGAAACAACAAAGTATTGACATTCTTCCTGAACAGTCATTTCTACATCTTATGCTGGTGTAGTTCAGTACATCCCTATTCAGTAACAAGCAGAGACTAATAAACTAGATTTTGCTTTTTCTAAATGGTTTCTTGGTACCAAAATAGCAACAATAATAGAAAATCTCCACATTATTTCTCCTTAAACTGAAATCCTGCTTTTTGAAATATTTACTTGCATGGCTTTGACACACAATATGCAAATATATCTCAGAATGTTACTTACCATATTCAATTTATTTAAATAGCAGTTCAAATAAATATGTTAATCAAGAGAGGATGGTAAATCCCTCCAAATAAAAGCTTTAGAAATATTCTGGAAAGGGAAAAAATAATAAATAGTACACCCCCCCCTAAAAAGAGTGGGCATGCAGAAATGTCAAAGTGAATTTGTCAGCTTTTTTCCATAGCAGTCTGAGTGGAAGAAATCTCCCAGAATACGTAGTCCAGTCATCTGCTGATGTACCAGCCAGTTAACCCCTTTGCTTTCTTTTAGGCAGCTCTGCCTCACTTGTAGTGATAGTCTCTCAACATTTAAGTCCTGATTTAGATGTTCCTACTCCATCTCATGTTCCAGTGCTATATCTCATTTTCAGGACTCCCTGTTCACGTTTTACCCTTTCTGCTCCCTTGGCAGGCAGTTGTCATATAACAATGGAGTTCCTCTCACTGGAGGCACACAATCAGGCTGCCCTAAAGGTCCTTCTAGTTAAGCTTGGATTAAGATTAGGTGTAGTGGGTGATCAGACCTAGCACTGTGGAATTGTCATTGGAGGATCACCACCAGAACACAAACAAGGACACCACACATACTGTCTTCATACTTGCATTGATATACCATGGGAGAGGAGTTACGAGTGGAAAGATCATTAGACTGTGTCCATATTAGGTTTATGTCAGGTTAAAGGGAGAGGTAGGATAAGTTTAGTTGAGTAGGAACCAAAAGGACCTAGTAGGAACCAAAAGGACCTAATAGGCACAAAAAAGGACCCAATAGGCACCCAAAACCAGTGGAGAATCACATCCACAGGTTTGTGGATGTCGATGGTCATCTGAGAAGGCTGAAAGAAATCCCACAGTAACCACTTTGTGTCACAGCTTTCTTATGTTTAGGGATCTGCATGAAATATGTTCAATTCAGAACAGCTGTCATACAACTTTATAATGATCTCTTGTGAGAAAGGTTTAGCCTAGCTTAGTTAATGAGTCCCACTCCTAAGTGACACACTGCCATTGGCACCTGGGTCCTTAGTTCCTTACAGCAGTGCCAGCTGATCGCTGACATCAACCAGTTTACAGTTCCAGAGCCCTGCAGATATTAAGCAGCTCTCTGCAGCAGCTCTCTGCAAACAGCTGTAAGAATTATCTGACTTCTGGGTGTTCATGTAAGCTTTTCAGTTTACCTTCCTTGCTCATAGGACCATCAATTGCCATCACTTCAATTTCTATTATTTAAAGTTTGGTATTGTTGTTACAGTTTGTATAAATACTATCCAATTTCCTCTACAAGTATTTTTAGTTGTCAAGTTTCTGGAAAGTTTCTTTGTATTGCCATTCTCTTGGTGGTATCTTTGTCTGCTAAGGTACAGGTGATGCACACGCAGATGATCCATACAGTCTGAGAAAAGCTCCAGGCTATAACTGCTGGGGTACACTGTCCCCCCTGTCCAATACCTTGCATCACCAGACCATGCAATCACATCCCTGCATCCCAGTGGATGCAGACCACAAGGCTTACAGAAAACTCACTCATGAGATGCATATTTCCACATCTGAGAATCCATCCTGATTTGAACTCTGGGCTGTTTGGTGATTGACAGTAGTAGTGCTAGGGTGAGCTTTGAAGTAAAATAAAATGTTTATTTTGATAAAATACAAAGACTTAGAAAAAGGAAAAAAAAAAAACAACCACACAATTGCTTCATATTGAGGCAGACAAGGGAAAAAATGCAACCTTCCTTCTCCTCTATCTCTTAGTCTAGCTTGGTTCAATATGTTTTCTGTATTCTCTTCTGCTAGTGGAATAACAAGTCACCTACCTCCGAAGTCAATTCAAACACCTCTCCGGAAATGAGCAGCAGTCTGTTAGATAAATTTCAGTCTTCTCTTGCTGAGAAGCACAGTGCTCTAAGATGAAGTCTCTCATTATATCCTTTTTTCTTGGACTACTTGTGCTGAATATAAGTTCAGCCCCAGGTGTTCTTATAATCTCCAGCACCAAAAGTGATTTGATGGAGCATTATCTCTTGTCTCCTGCACTCCACTGCTACAGTGAACGGTTTCAGTCACTTACTATCATCAGAAAAAATATTCCTATCTTGAAAGAGACAGGTAGATGTAACCATTAATTGACTGGAAAAGGTGTATATGAATTTATCCCTGACAAAAAGCTAAGTAAGGACTCTTTCCAGCATCTCTGTGCATAAACTAAGGTATATAAATCTTTAATAGCTGTGATGTTGGAATATATGCTTCAGATAGGGCTTGATATCATAAACAGAAAGAGTCTTCAGTGTAGCTGTGTTTGAAAGAGATGACTTTTAAATGTAACTTAAGATGAAATAAGAGAGTTTTTTAGGATCTTTAAGACAGAAATTGTAGGTGTGGCAAATATTTTGTAAATATTTGCATAAAAGCAGAGGTATGAAAGGTGTTTCTGATTTTCTGAAGCAGTGCTATTCCTGACCATTTGAAGCATACAATTATGGACTAGTTCATGTTACTTTGTCATGTTATTACTAAGAGCAATAGAATGGCTTAGGTTGGAAGGCACCCTAGAGATCATGTCTTCCAACCTCCCTACCATGGTCAGGGACACCTCCCAAGTAAACTCATCTGCTCAAGGCCTCATTCAACCTGGCCTTTGATGCCCCCCATGGAGAAGGCATCCACAAGCTCCCTGAGCAGCCTACTCCAGAGTTCCACCACCCTTGTACTAAAGAACATTCTCCCAAGATGCTATCTGAACCCACCCTCTCTCAGCTTACCATTTCCTTTTGTCCTGCTGCTAGATAACCCTACAAAAAGCCCCTCTTAGCCTTCCTGCAGGATCCTTTCAGGTATTGGAAGCAGCTATAAGGCCCTGTAAAGGGATGGGGTAAATTAATTAATGCGAGATGATATATATAAAAATATTAACAGTTTATTAATATTAAATATTCAGAACTCGCATCACCCCCATCACCATTTAATAATAATATTAACAGGTTCTTGCAACTCTATGGAAACTATGTACAGGTTATAACAGGATCTGGAAATAGTTATTAATATATAACATTAATTAAACTCGATATGAACTGGAAGAGAAGGGTTTGCGGTCAGTATACCGCTTGCTCACTAGGTAAGCATAGGACATAAAGGAGCAACTTTCTGCTTAGGGCAGAAGGCAATTAATAATTATAAGAGGCTTTGGTCTTTACCCACAAAAATATTATCTGACAGTACCCAAGGCGGGGTTACTGTCGGTAGCCGTCAGCGGCTTTAGAGTCTCCCCTGGGCTTCTGGGGAAGGAGGCAGACGATCTCTGACCTGTTCCTGGTTCTCTGGATGATATTCTCTCCAGGGCTTCCGTCTGGGCAGAAGGCTTTCAGGTACAGGCAGGACGTCTTCCAGTCACGCTGGCGGTGCAGGCCAAATGCGTGTAGGCATGGCGGTATCACAGGCACGGGCACGGGCACGGCACACCGTGTAATGGCAAAGGCTAAAGGCTAGCGAAAGGCGAAAGGCAAAAGGCAGCGTGCTCTCTGCTGACCTCCCTTTTATGCAATACAGCCCGAGATCAATGCCCTTTGGACACTGGACAGCCAATGAAATGGCAGTTAGCCAAGATTTGCCCATATTAGGTGGAACCATAGGCCTGCTCCACCCTTCTTCGGGGAAGAACACGGGCCCTGCACAAGGCTGCCCCGTGCACCCTTGTTTACCACAGGGTCTGGTCAGGCAAGGGACCCCAGACTCAGTGGCGCCAGGCCCTTTGTCCCTTTTCCCGCCGTTGCTCTCCCCCAAAACAGCAGGAGGAAAGCAGAAAAATATGTCTGGGCAAGCCAGGAAAGGTATAAACCCAATTTGGCTTGCCTAGGCCTACCACGACAGGCCCCCTGGAGTCTCATCTTCTCCAGGCTGAACAACTACAACTCCCTCACAGCAGAGGTTCTTCAGCCCTTGGACCATCTTTGTGGCCCTGGACTCACTCCAACAGCTCTGTGCCTGTCTTATGCTGGGGACGCCAGAACTGGACAATATATTTGAGGAAGGCCAAAGTCACCCAAAACAGTAATTGAGTAGAAGAATATATTTCACTTTTGCCATTTAAAATAATGCTTTTGACCATATAGATCATGTTATGTTGTAGTTACTATGCCATTTGGATGATTTGAGACTCACAGCTGAGAACAAACCCTGCCATCTTGTGTGTGAGTGCTCTCCTCCTTCAGAACAAGTTGTTTACTCAGTGAGAATGGAAAAACAGAGAACGACTTGTCTTCATGACTAGAATGCCTGAAACTTGTTTTGCAATCAATATGGCACAAAAGCGGCCTGCTGCAAGAAAATATCACCTTGATGATAATTAATATTGTGCTAGCACAGTTTTAGCTCTCACACAGATATTCAACACTTTACCAAAAAGAAACCTCTGCAGCCTTTCTCTAATCAATGCTTCTTTTGCAGTATTAATGCAATTGATCAGATGGAAACTGCAGAGCAATATTATTAGTGAATTATAGTGAAAAATCTCTTGAGAATCTTAGTTCTATGTTCTTACCCTGATTTACAATAAAATCATCTACGAGTATGTAGAAGTAATACAAAATGTCAGGTTAGACTACATAAGAGAATTCATTTCTTGGAAATATCTTTTTCGGAAGCAGGGAGAAGCTGTGCAACCTCTGATTTATTATTCAAGGGTTTATGTCCATTAAAAAATCTATTTAAATATAGAAACATAGCATATATATATATTTATTCATAGAAGAACTTTAATGAATGATAGCAGAAAGTTTAAATATTTTCTTTTGAAAATTTGAAATGGGCAGCTGGAAAAAACTTTAACCACTAAATCTCTGTGAAAGCACTATCATCAACCCATTGTTTGGAGTGAAATTTACAATGTGATATGCAGAAATATTTTACAGTACCAAAACATTTTAAAATAATAGCTTAATAAACCCCTTCTTTTTCTATGAAGTAGTTCTGGATTTGTTGAAAGAATATAGATAGATAGATAGATAGATAGGTAGGTAGGTAGATAGAGATAGATAGAGATACATATATAGAGATACAGATATATACAGATATATACATAGATAGATATAAATATATAGATATTTATATAGATATATAGATAGATATTTAGCATTAATAATTAAGGTGAATATGTCCTGATTGTCATTTCTTGTGCTTTTTTTTATGTAGAATACACTGCTCATACAGCAATGCATGCTGTTCTAAGAAGGCTGCATTACACAGCTGTGACAGGGCACACCCAAGTCCCTCCCCCACCAGAGGTTGAATGTGGCACAAAACTGTTCTGCTCCCCCCCACTTTTGGCCCCAGGGATTTGGAATGTGCAAAGAAGTAGGCACCAAGATCCTTACCCCACTCCTGCAGGCTTGAATGGGGAAGAGCAAATTGCCAAAGCATAGATATATGGCAATGGGCACAGTGTCTGAGGGGACTTTGACTGAGGCTTTGACTCAGACCTTAAGCCAGATCTTGAGGGGGACGTTGAGTTGGACCTGGAGTCAGACCTTGAGTGGTATCTGTCAGCAGGGTGAGGAGCAAGCACAGTCCCTGCTTTGTGCCCGCCGCATGCTGCCTGCCTGCTGCAGGGAGCTGCCTCTGCCGCAAACCGCCGCCGCTGGTGGGCACTGCCCAGCAGCCTGGCTTGGCCCTCTGCTGCCCCACGCTCTGTGCCCGTGGCACCAGTGTCTGCAGGCACTCTGGGCTCTGGCAGCTTTGCTCACATTGCATCCTGTGCTGTGCTGATCCACTGCTGCATTACAATTTGCAGTTGCAGACACTGCCCCAAAGCAGCCAAGGGACCAGCTCCAAATTCCTACTGCAGCGCCGTGAACAGCACAGACCTGCCCTAGGGCTCCAGGCTGCCTTTAGTTGTGAGTGTGGCAAAGCTGTTTTGTGGCAAACCTTTTCCAACTTCCTGATTTTCCTGGATTACTAAATTCCCTATAAGCATCCTTGTGAAGCTCTTCCCCAAGGAATTTGAACCCAATCTAACTAATTTGTATAGAGTTTGTGGGTGAGGCTTTGGGAAATAAAATAACTACAGATTTTATAATTCCTGCCTCATTAATGCCCACAACCAATTCAACAGCAGCAATGACAGCCATTTTAACATGTTTGTCTTCAAAATCTGTATTATTTTTCTTCTATGGTCTTTATTTTTAATGCCCTTGAAAGTTTTTCATTTTGTAATTAATTTAATTAATTTTCCATTTTTTCTTTTAAATTCTCTCTCTTTTTTTTTTTT
>VWYK01029490.1:13124-24717 GCA_013399775.1 Semnornis frantzii | reverse complement strand
TTGTTTTTTGCAAAAAAACACCTACTAGTTTACTTATCCCTCTCTTTTACCCTCCTCCCTCAAGTTTCTCCTAAAAAAAAAGCAAACTAATTGTTAGTCATCTGGGCTCTTTGAATTTATCAGTGTTATTTCAATAACTACCTATTTCTAGCATAGCAAATGGCTTAGCTTCTATAAAAATGAACACACAGTACTTGTTCAAGTACAAGTTCACTGAAGAATGTTTCACTCCAGAGTAGTTTCTTCTTGTTTTAGTGATTTCTTTTTCTCCACGGGCAATACCCTTGTCATATCTTCTGAGGTTTGTTCTCTTTGCTTCCAAAGCATCTGTGTAGCATATTGTTACTTCCTGATCCTTTGCTATGCAGTTCTCAGGAGTGACAATGGGGCAATATTTGGTTTTCAGTTACTTAAAAGTTTCTGTCCAATTCCTTTCCCCCCACTTCTTAAACACTCACTGAACGATGGGCAGTGGTAAAAAAAGCTTAAATATAGCCAACAGCCCTTCTAGAGGGTCAAGCATGTAAGGAATTTTACATGCCAGATCACCTAGTCTCCATCCTTCCCTTAAGTGAGCAAGCCCAAACTCACTTTGTATGATCATACCACTGAGCTCATTCTAAGTACCCATCTCCTTCAACACTACAAGGCTGCACCTACTTTTTACCTTCTTAGCTACTTTGGTGTTAGAATTTCTCCTCCTTTATAGCCATTAGTAAGGTCACAGAGCCAAAAAACTTAGAAGCTTGGGAACGTGCAGTTACTCTGTAACAAGCAAGGAATCTTACCACAGGCTTTTATGCAAATGTAGGCATGTGCAGATTTAATATAGGAAACAGCACATGGCATTACAGTTATGTCACAGGGGCAAAACATGAAGTGAAAAAAAAAAAAAAAGCAGTTATACTTTTAGTCTATGTAAGTAGATTTAGCTTGTCTAACAATCACTACTTGCCTGTGATGAATGAAAAAGGATCCACGACACAGACAAACAACAACTTTCAAGCAACTGGGCCTCTGTTGGATTGGTATGTTCAGCTGGGACTCTTGACCAGCTGGGTCTGTCTATGAAATGTTTTTACATTTTGCTGCCCTCTTTGAGCCATGTGCGAGTCAAAATTCAGCAGGTAAAAGAACTCTCCCTCTATGAAAGAGAATTTGAACCTTTTTCTCTCAAGCTTATAACTGATATTTCTCATCAAACCTAAGGTAACTTTTATTTTCTTGGATCCCAACTACTCTGGGAATTCTAGAAAAAAAAGTTTCAGGTAAGAGGAAGGAATCAGCCTCTGATTTCTGTCACTGAACAGGCAGAACATGCTTTTGTCCCTGATAAAGTTGTTTTACCCCATACTAGGTCTAGCCTTCTGATAAATTATTTTTCCCTTTCCAAGAATCCCCTCTGTTTGCACTGACATCTACTAAAACTAAACTATGAAACTTTACTCAAACAGCAGCATAGGCTAAAGTAGTCACAGTTATTTGGCACAGTCTCAAAACATGGTACAGGTACTGGGAAAACTTTTTATTTTTTGAAACATCTGTTTTGGAGAATGCCTGTTCAAAAGTTGTGTCTTATGTAAAAAGGTCTTTGATGGAAACCACCCTTTATTCAGCCTCCCTGGCTACAACTAAGTTCAAAGGTTTCTATTAAGGTGTGCAATAAACAAATGTGTATTATTATCAGCTGAGACATCTGTCTGAAAATACTTGTTCCCAGCTATTACTGTGTACATCATTTCATCTCTAGCAAGATTTCAAAATATACCCCATCTTCAAATGTTACGGGAACAGCTCCTGAAAAGCTAAGGCTCCCTGAAGACAAATCATTCTAGGCAGCTTGTAGTGACAAAGCACCACCATGGCCTGATGGCTCTCAAATAGACATGCCAATACAAATTAATATTTGTGGGGTTTTTCCCCAGCAAGTGAGTATCTGCTTGAAAATAAACCTGTATCAAACAACAGCAATAGAAGTACAGTGACAATTCTGCTGCATGCAGATAGGGGGAAAGTCATGAAATAAAAGTGGAAACTGGGAGCACAAAGACCACAAAGAAATTTCACTGGGGAAAATCATTCCCCACCCTGGGAAAACCACACGTGACAACAGTGAATGTATTCAAGTCCTTATTGCCTCATCTCCAAAGCTTTCACTTCCTGTCACCTAGAGCTTTCTAACCAACACAAGAAGACAAGTTATCACACCTACCATCACCACTTCCATAGCCCAGAAGCACTGCAGGGTAATTAATAATTCTTCAGTTCTGGCAAAAGAAGTAGAACACACTTTATAGGACAGGGACCTTCACAGCTGTGAAGCACAGGTGAAGCAACCTGCTGCTGAAGCCAGACATCTAAATATGACAATAACTAAAAAGTCTACTTTAGCCTCACAGATGCAACATCATCCACATGTATCGGAGAGAGAAAAAACAGGCTTTAAGGAACTAATACGGAAAGAAAAACTAAGAGAGGCAAAAATGCACAGATCAAAAATCCTGCAATCCACTCAGCAGATCATATCATTCAGACTCCAGTTTCAGACTTTTGAGTCTACTCTGTGGTCAGCCAGTTCCCTTGGGTTTAGCTTCTCTGATCACTGAGTATCTCTAGGTCTCCTTTTCTAGCCCACAGCACCTGGTATGTGCCATTTCTACACTAAATCAGCACATCCACTTTGCTTTGCACCATTTCCTCTTAAATTCCTGCTCTGCTTCACTACAGAAGACAAGCAGATTACAGAGTGAAACAGAGGATAGATACTAATTAGCCAAGCAAGCAAGAACTAAGCAAGCTAATAACCAGAAGTTGCTCCAGCATCTGTCCCACTAGCTTGGATACACATCTTACCTTTGCTAAGTCTGACTCTGAAGGAGTGTATCAAAACACACACACATGGAGAAGGAAGAGGCTGCAGGACTGAAGAATAGGAAACTCTGACTACTTCCCCAATGAGTGAGCAGAGTTTTGCAATATTTGTGAGTGAGACTGTCAGTCACTGATGGACCTGTTTAGATACTCACCCAGCAGTGAAATAATACACAAAAAAAGTTCAAGGCAGAAAGACTGGTATTTTTGGAGTAAAGCATCCAACAAAATAAAGCTCACAAGCCAGCCCTTGCTAATTGTGTTACATCTTCACTTTCCCTTGGTCACTGTGCTAAGTACCAACCACAGAGTATCAACATCCACGTAGTATTGGTTCTGTTTAACAAGGCTTGATGACTTTGGATTACTGGCTATGACTAGGAAAAGGCAGCTGTCCAGAGACCTCATATGAGAGGCCAGCATAGCAGCCAAGAACCCTGCTACAGGACTGCTGTTCTCAAGTATGTCAAACAAAACCATAAATATTTACTTCATCAAGACCAGGCACAAGCCAGCTAAGTCACCCTCAAATGAAATGATCAGGCTGATTTGTGTAATAGATGGGTCAATTTTACAAGGTTTTCTTTGAGAAAAGGGGAGCAATACAGTTGTTTTGCTGCTTTAGTGAGAGAAGGAATTGAAATATCCCTAGGCCAAGTACCCTCACTAGGTTTATTTTATGGACTCTTGCTTTCCAAAAATCTGTTGCAGAGCTGTCAGCTGACATTTATCAAAACAGAGGCATAGAAGTAAAAAAGTCAGACAGATATTTTTCTCCACAGTTCTTAAGCTGTCTCAAGCACAATTTTAAAAGTATTTTTACTCTGCATCATGTGACTTCTGAGCAAGACTTGTCCCTGAAACATGTTTCTATTTGAGTACTTATTACTTCCTGTACAGGCAGAAAACTCTTATGAGTGGACCCATGGAGACCATATACAAATATATATACAAGTATGAAGCTGAAGGCTAAACAGATTCATATCTGGTCTAAAAATCTTGATCAAAGAGATAACATATTAAATGTTGATTCACATGGATTTAACAGACGAGGTGCTACAAGGCATGAGATTTAATGCCCAAGTGCCAGATTCTGCACTTTGGCCACAATACTACCACACAGCATTACAGGCTGGGGACAGTGTGGCGGAAGAGCAACCAGGCAGAAGGGGACCTGGGGGTACAGGTCAACAGCCAGCTGAACATGAGCCAGCAGTGTGCCTAGGTAGCCAAGAAGGCCAATGGCATCCTGGTTTGTATCAGGAATAGTGTGGCCAGCAGGACCAGGAAAGTCATTCTGCCCCTGTACTCAGCACTGGTTAGGCCACACCTTGAGTACTGTGTCCAGTTCTGGGCCCCCCAATTTAAGAAAGATGTTGCGATGCTCAAACATGTCCAGAGAAAGGCAACAATGCTGATGAGGGGGCTGGAGCACAAGCCCTATGAGGAGCAGCTGAGAGAGCTGGGGTTGTTTAGCCTGGACAAGAGGAGGCTCAGGGGAGACCTTATCGCTGTCTACAACTACCTGAAAGATTGTGGCCAGGTGGGGGTTGGTCTCTTCTCTCAGGCAACCAGTGACAGAACGAGGGGACACAGTCTCAAGCTGTGCCAGGGAAGGTTTAGGTTGGATGTTAGGAGTAAGCTCCTTGCAGAAAGAGTGATTGGCCATTGGCATGGGCTGCCCAAGGAAGTGGTGAAGTCCTCGTCCCTGGAAGTGTTTAAAAAGAGACCGGATGTGGCACTTTATCTAATCAACTAAATCATAGCACAATGTTAGGTGATAGGTTGGGCTTGATGATCTCAAAGGTCTTTTCCAACCTGATCGATTCTGTGATTGTGACAAGTGTGCCAGAGAGATTTCATGTTTGCTCTGGAAAACCTCTACACATTCTAGCTCAACGCTGCATGTCTCTATGGAGACAAAACTTACATTTGGAAACCTAAGCTAGAACAAACCTGGAGGAACAGCAGCAAACAGCTATGGGGGAGAGAGCAAGGGCTTTAGTGTGTCTTGCTACATGTATACGGATTTAAGGGAATTCGGTTTCTTATGTGTTGTTTGTATTAAAACTGAATCTCTCTTACTAAAGAAAATTTTAAAAATCCCTAGAAGTTACTGTCTAGCAAACATCTATATCCCTCAGAAACAAAGAACAGAAAATTCAGGAAATATACAGTATCGCTGTTAGCTTGCAAATCAATCTCAGAGCAGCTTTGTTTGAATACTCCATAAGCTTTACAGGAAAGCTTTTCGCACACTTGAATTCTGCCTGGGGCCACCTCCATTCTTAAGACAGGAAGTGTCCCCAGTCACATCTGTTGGATGACAGACGTCTTATCTCTGCTTGGTGCCTGAAGTTACAGCTTGGAAACAACAGCATTCAGACTGTGTCCTCTTACACAAATACAGATCTCTACTTGAGTCAACACTTACCGGTGATAACGCAAAGCAAGGTCTTCATAGCTGCTTGTAAATCATTGTACAATACAAAATCAATTGCTCCTACCAATTGTCTTTTGATGTTTTATAAAGAAAATGTGAATAATGTTACTAGAATACACTGAATGTGAATAAAATCAGTGTTAGCATAGACAAAATCAGAAAGTCCTGCCTCAGACAAGCACGGTATGGCTAGAAACAAAAACACTTTGGAAGAAACAGCAAATTCTCCCCACTTTATTGCTTCCCAAGGAATTCTGTTCTTCACCCATACTAAAAGTTCCTAAACTGAATCCATCTAAATCTAGGGATGATTTCATAAGAATACCAAGACTTCGACTGCAACCTTGTAGCACATTTAAGAGGACTGAGCAGTTGTAGTGGTTTTAGCTGGCCGGTCTCCCCAGAGTAACTACCCCACCCCCACCCCGGCAGTGGAGCAAGCCGAGGGGTGGGAGGGAGGGCGGAGTGTTAATGAGTTATTCGATACCATGCTGACACCACGCTCACAGCAAAAGGAAAGGGCCAGCTGGGGGCAAAAGGGATTTATGGGATTGCTGGCTCGCCCTATTGCTTGTATTTTGCAGCTTTTTCTCCATTTCCGGGCAGAGCTGCTGCCCTTTTGCCTCAGTTCAGTCGTGGGGTGCGGTTCGTGATTTGTCTTCCCCTCTCTGCTACATATACCACCATTTTAATTTGTTGGGGGGGGGTTTGTTGTTGGGTTTTTTTTTTTTTTATTTTGTCAAATTTGTTGTGTTTTTTGCCCCTTATCTCAACTCACAAGGGTTTTCTGCTATCTTACCTGCCTCCCAGATCCTCCTCCTTGTCCCACCCCGGAGGAGAAGTTGCAGTAACAGTTCAGAGATTCAGTCTAACTATAACANAGAATGCAGACACCAAAGAGCAGGTAACATTTAAAATCTTTAGGGAACTGAAGCACAAGGTGTTTGCCTGTTCAAAACAAACACGTTAACACCTGGCACCCAAAACACTACAAATTTATCTTTAATTCTCTTTGTACTGTAACAAGTATTTTGTGCTACTGTGTGCATTCTACCAACTGCACCCTGAGGAGCGCTTACTGCAGCTTTTAGCAATTTTGTCAAGTTGCCAGAGTTCAAATGGGTTATCTGAGAAGGAAAGGCAATACATCCCAATGCAAACCTACAGATTCTTTAAAATTCTTAAAACTATTTGCTGTGTAGACACTGCTGTGTAGACACTGCTGTGCAGTGTCTCTGTGTTAGTCACAAGTTGTGTCTCATTCAGAAACTGGTGATGGGTTCTGCCCCAAGATGAGACTTGGAATTGAAAAACAAACACTTCAAACACTGCCCCTTCTGGGTATCAAAACAGGTTTTAAAAATCAAGCAGAACAAACCAGCAAAGTTTCTGAACAAGAAACACCTAAGGTAATTAATAAGCAAGCCACCAAATTACGTGGGTTTACAGTGCACAGTTACTGTTCATACAGGTTCTGCATGGACAGTTTCCATTTACAGAGACAGTAAAGTGATCTTCTGAACATGAGGTGAGACCAAAGGAGGCACCTGTATTTCATGGGTAGTAAACGAACACCTCTGGCCTCTCACATATAGATGATTAACTGCTATTCTTGAACAACCACATTACTGCTATGCTTCTCACCTGATCTTCCTCTTCATCCTCTTCATCTTCTGCCAAACGTTGCCTGCCCACTTCATACAGTCTACAAACTGTATCCATGTTCATGGCATCCATGCTCCCTTGGTTCTGAAGAAGAGATGCCCACAAGCCTTTAGCCCCAGGAATTAACCGTATTCAATGCTATACTTCATCCTAAACACAGAAACATTATCAAACCCCTTCCCTTCAATTCATTAGCTGCAGTACAATTAGTGCAAGAAACCAATCTTTTTGGTTTCAAGGGGCATCCCAGGAGGGATGTAAATAGCTGTTTTCTGCTTCTGACATCCCCAAGTTACAGTAGATCTAACAGTAGATTACTGCTGTTCAGATTTAGATTTAACAAAACCTCTACTGGAACCTTCACATGATTCTGGTTAGTTCTCGCCTAACCACACACCACTTCCTTTCGAATCTGCCTCCCTATCTTATAATTGAATCACATGCCTTGAGGGAATGCCAGAATCTCTCTTATATAGCAAGAGTTCCAGAAGACAGCAGTCTGACACCCCAGCAACCACTGCTGCCTCATGCCCAGAAGTAATGTTTCCAGTCTCCTAGAAAATAAAATTGTCTTATCCTGGACTGACAACCTTGACAATTCCAACCTCAGCAGTTAACCATGAAGCTTGCCCTACTATCAATTCTTGTCTCATGTTTTTTGGTCTGTAAGGATCAGTGGTGCACAGAGCATTAAGCCAACAGGGTTTTAAATCAATCACTACAAGCACATAGTCAGGTTCAAGAAATTGAGTACTGACAACATATTATTGGGCAAAGAACTGCACTCATTAGTTTAACTTTACTTCGCCCTTAACAAACCAGAAGTTTCATTAAGTTTTACTTCAAATCCTTAGCTTCTGGGATTTTGCTAGGAAGATAAGTGAAAAAGGAGCAGTAAGAGTGATTCACAGAAAAGCTCCATGGGAAGCCCTAGGAAGATTGCTTTTCCCAGTTATTCAATACAGTGCAAATTTTAAATTATTGCTATAAATAGGAAAAATGCATTTATCTCTATGCTCACAAGAAGGAAAAGTTCTGTGCATTTTAAAGTTCAAAGTGTTTGAAGAGAGACAAAGGTGTTTGGAAGTTTGAGGAGTCAGAGGCAGAAAATCAAGACTGCTGTGGGTGGACAACGAAAAACTAACAGCATCTTTACCATCATCAAAACACCATCACTGCTTAGGACATGAGTTGAACAGCAGGAACCCCAGGATGATCTCTTCTGAAGGTTTTGGAAAGAAACAAAAAAGCATCACACCCAAAACACAGCTAGAGACCATAGCTTATTCTTAGCTCCCGTACCGCAATGACAGCCAGATAGCAGTCCTTGCTGTCTGTGCACAAGTCAAAGATATTCCGCTTCACATCTATGGTAGCTGGAAAAGAGCACAAAACCAACCTTGTGGTTAGCTGTCTGTTACTTAACGCTTGCTTAAAAGAAAAGATCTAACAATATATGGGTAAAAGCAGATAAAATGTTAGGACAAGAAACAACAGCTGAAATAAAAGTGTAATGAACATCTAACTAATTCAGTCTGTAATATAGAACAGAAATTTTGGAGACTGTCATAAATATTACTCAGTTAAGTTCTTAACCTGCTTTGCAGAGTGTGTTCTCCCTTGATAATACATTTATTGGCTTCTCTAAATGCAGTAAACAACAGGATAGGGGGCAACCAGACTGAGCTGTGAGCCACTGTCTCCTTTAAACAGCAAAAGCCACATTTGTTTACGTCTGTGGCAGCAATTAGCTTAGCTCTGGGAGCTTTGCAAGCTGAAGGCCAAACTGACAGCCCTCTGAATTACCAGCACAGGGTAATGCTGCTGGGAAAAGGAAAACAGAACTACAATGAAAACAACAACAAAGCCCTTAAAGAAGTGAGACCAATGACATCTTGCCCAAATGACCTATTATCTTCAGATTATGCCCTACTTGGAAAGAGGAAAGGAAAATAAAGCCAGAACTGCTGAAGGCAATTACACACTGAGCAGGATATGTATGACACTTGAACCCATTTTAGCCTTAAACTCAATTTGTGCAGAATTTGTTTTGTCACATATGCAAAGGAGAGGAAGTGAATGTTACTAAGCAGAGCTTTCAAAAATCCTTCAAACATCAAGACCACGCTATTTCTCTTACCTATCGGTTTATAATCAGTTGCATTAAATGTCCTGAAAGAAGAGCCAAAGGGACTTCTCATTCTCTCCTCCAGAAGGTCATCTTCATCATCTGCCTGCAACATAGCTGATACAAGGAAAAATTATTCCACAAATCCAACTTCCATTGCTCACTATTATCAATCAACTTAAGATCAAATCAGACTCTGACATGAATTCTCTTTATTTAATCACTTGGCAAAGCCCATTTAATATCTCCCCTTCCAGAGTTGCCTTTATTAATACTGCAGATCACTGAAACTTAATACACAGGATAGAATTATTTTCTCAAGCGTCATCAGAAAATGTTATATACACTTTCTTTTTCAACAGGTTGATTTTTAATCTCACAAATGAGTTCTCATATTGCTGATGTTAAAGAAAACTGTCTTTGTCAGCAAGACACTAGCATAAACATACTGAAAAAATTCCAGTTGATGCACGCCAGCAAGGCCTAGAGTTTGACAGATTCTCTGAAGCTTCCAATTTCACTGAACAAGCATCTACTTATCTCAAACCAAAGGTAACTACGAAGAGTAATATATGACTGAGAAGTCCTACCTCCATACATTACTGTGCCAGTATAGTTGAAGACCACACGACACTGGTCCAGTGCAGGTACTGTGTGTAACAAATGGAAAGTTCGGAGGTCCCACTGAAAAAATACAGGCTAAGGAACAACAAACAATTGGAAGTTTCTATTCCCTTTTCAACACAGTGGGAAACGAAGGTGACTGTGTTCGAGAAACCTCAGTGCTTCTCTCTTGCAGAAGTGGAGTCTGATTCAAGCACCCTGTGTTCAAAAGGAAAAAGCTCTTACTAAAAATGGCATTCCTAGTCATGAAAGGTTACTGCAGTAGCCTTGAGGCTGATCTTGGTAAGGGATGGGAAGTGAGAAGAGGTACCACAGAGTATACTAGAAAAGAAAACCTCTCCTGCTCTCTGTGTTACATATTTCCTCTAAACTCTAACAGAGACAGAATCTAGATTTAAACTAGCTAGCTGTGTGACAGTCTCTATTCAACTCACAAATAAAAACTTATCACCATGTAGAACAGGTTGTTACAGTCATTCACACATCTTCTAGAAACAGCTACTTGAATTCTTCAGGTCCCAACACGTCAGTTATCGCAGTGGCCAAAGGATACAATCTCTGTGTTGACTATGACCTCTAGCCCATTGGGATGGAAAACACCACTGATGGTCATGTTGAATTTGTCAAATTTGTGGATGGCTTGTGCCGATCTGACATCCCAGAGGACACCATCATTTAGGACAAGGTCATCAGTGGGATTAAAGGTGGCACAGTTCTTCTTGTAGTTGTTGGCAAGATCTGGGTTAAACAGAGTCAACAGCTTGTTGCCAGTCTGAATATCATAGATCTTTTAGATTAAAAAGAAAAAGAAAGATTAGTCACAATTTGTAACGCACCTGTGTCTAAGATCATCCCTTGTTCCCCCTTCCAGATTATTTCCAGGAACACTTCATCTCCCATTGTACTTTTCCATTTCAAGTGAGAGTACCCCAAAGATAACCCTTCCTCTGCCAGGTCTCTTTTTCACAGTTGGAACCAAGTCTCACAACATGTTTTGGCCAGTACTTAGCTTATTGCAGGTTCACTGATGTATTTCAATACAAGCAGGATTAGCTCCAAAGAAACCAACCCCATTATGAAAAGTGGGCTGTGAAGCTGCTGTCACAAGGTACCACTTAGCCAGAAACTGTTTCAGAAACAGAACTGGTTTCCAAGCAGATGGTATTTACAAACATAAAATCTCCAAAGCAAACATCAAGGGGAAAAGCAGCCAGAAACTACAGAAAATGAGTTAAAATTCCTGGCATTTACAGGGGAAGGCAACTTTCTGAGCTTTGTCCCAACAAACCAGTGGGAGATAAATGGATCTTTTTAACTGGTATGAATGGTTTATGACCATCTTCTCAGCTAAATCTGTCTGTAACATCTCTCAGAGCCTAGCTCTCATTCAGATTTACAGAGAGGAAAAAATTCGCTAGAATTGGAAAATAAACCTGTTTACCAGATAAATGCAATACACAAACTGATCTGACTTCCAGATAAATGTGAGTTAAAAACCAGGTGGGGATGGATAGTTTGTTTAAACAAATCAAAGCAATAAGTAAAACCATAAATAATTTGATTAAACTGTTTCATGACAATTTTTTATGCAAAAATTCTTCTCAAGAGACAGCGACCATAATGAACACAAATTAACACTGAGAAGAAGCAGAAGCACTCTGACACCTGAGTCTGTCAAGTTTGCAGGTATTCACTCAAAACACTACCACAATGTTCTCTGAAAATATACTGGTAAAATTAAATTAGCCAAAAGCATGCTGCAAATTTAAGAGCACAACTGAACCCTTTGAATACGCCACCTCCCACAGCTGTTGACTGAGCTACTGTTTACATTGGAACTTATTATTACTAAAAAGTCAGGC
>VWYK01029484.1:5963-17120 GCA_013399775.1 Semnornis frantzii | reverse complement strand
GAGTTACACAGACTCGGGTTGGGCTGAGTTCAGGCAGACAGCTACACCTCAGCATGGGGCAAGCCCTTCAGTCCCTTGGTTTGGTGCAGCGAGCCGGCAGGATCAGGTCTGCCATTTGTGTGGGTAAAAAAAAGACAAGTCCCCTGCTATGTGATGCCAAGCAGCTCAGACAGGTAGCAGCCCAAAATGAAAACGGCAACAACACAATGACTTGGCTGGGGGTTTTTAAGCATTTTGACCGATTGTTTTTGACCAATAGCAACAGACAAGAAACATTCCTTGAACCAGTCCGAAGTTACCTCACAAAAGGGGAGATGTACGAGTCCAGCACCGTGACCTCTGTGCAGACTGTTGGGCACCAAGGCTTTTGTCTGCTTTCCCACCTCTCCCACCAAGAAGAAGGGGAGAAAGGAGGTGGATACACAGGATGTGTGCTCCAGGCATAATTTGGGCCTTCCACCACACAGCATTCACTCTTTTAAAAGAAGATATAAAGAATGATGAATCAGGTACCTGAGTGGAAAAAGATCTCAAGCGGAAACATAACCATAACATAAGAAAACTAACCAAATATTTTAATTAAATGAAAATAAATATGAAGCATAATAAAACCAAAAAAAGAGTGAACACCATCAATAACAGTCCTCACCTCCTCCTGGCCACCAATATGGTCATTTTTAGTTGACAATTTACATTAAAAAAAAAAAAAAATTCCTTGCAACAAGGAGTTTGGAGTGCTTTTAAGTTTCAGGGACAGTATCCAGAGCTTAAAAGGTAGACCAGAAAAAAAATTGGGTAGACAGCTGTGGGATACAGAAGGAGCTCAATCCTGGAATTTATCCAGGTTGCTTTGGCACTCTGGTCATGTAGGTAAATATTAGTGTTAAAAATATAAACACTTGTTAAATATGGGGAGAAGAAAAAGCTTTACCAATATTTCTGAGTTGAAATTGACAGAAAGTTACAAATACAGCTGATAAATTAAAAAAAAAATAAAACAGAGGGGAAAAAAGAAAAAAAGAAAAATTAAGATAGCTACCAGTAATAGATAGTTGAGGAGTAAATAATAAGGAAGAATGCAGACAAGTGCAGAAATAACTACAGACCATTCCAAATGATAAGAGATGACAGAGTTAAATCTAGACAAATGAAATCTAATTATGACTTTGATGAGCATTCATGGCATAAGACTACTCTTTGTTTGAGACAATATATGAGGAATACATATGAAAACAGAAAAAAATAGGACACAAGTCACTAATGACTGATAAGAAACAAAAAGAAGAAAAAAGAAGTAAGATAATTCGATGCATTTAATGAGCCTTAATAGTTCAGTTGTGCATGTCTGTGGATTAGCATGCATATGCTGCATAAAATATGAGCATTTAGAAAAATAGCAAGAAACAAAAGGAAGCTTCCTCATGTACAAGGTGTCTCTCTGTGCAATCAGCTAGGAAAAGATCATCACTTTCCCTGACTTCTGCTTCTTCATCCATAACTTTTTAAATTGAGATATGTAAGTTGAGCAATTGACCAGGTGGTTTATGGATTTTTTGCACATTAATGTGTCAAACAATGGCATAGTTAGAAGTAGCAGGGTGTTGTTGTAGCTGTACCAATTCTTTGATTCATGCCACCAAAAGTTGTGCAGTCAGCATGATCTGACTCAGTTGACTCTAACAGAGTTTGGCTTGCAAAAGTAAGAGACATTTTTCTCCACATCTCAGAAGAACAGAACTCAAGATGTGTAGTAACAATAGTCAAATACATGGGAAATGATTTTATACCCTCTCTTTTAACGCAACTATAGAAGAGATATTTGCAAAGGATCTACTCCAAATATCTCCAAGGACAAACTTCCTAGTAGATGATAAATTTCTTAATATTATCCCCTGCTAATCTAGAATAACAGAATGATAGAATGGTAAGGTTGGAAGGGACCTCAAGGATCATCTAGTTCCAACCCCCTGCCATAGGCAGGGACACCTCCCACTAGTACAGCTCACTCAAGGCCTCCTCCAATCTGGCCTTGAAAATCTCCAGGGAGGGAGCAGCCACAACCTCCCTGGGCAACCTGTGCCAGTGTCTCACCACTCTCACTGGAAAGAACTTCCTCTTAACATCCAGTTTAAATCTCCCCTCTGTCAGTTCAAACCCACTGCCCCTTGTCCTGTCATTGCAAGACCTTGTCAATAGTCCCTCCCCAGTCTTCCTGTAGGCCCCCTTCACATTCTGGAAGCATACTATAATGTCTCCTGGAAGCCTTCTCTTCTCCAGGCTGCAGAGCCACAACTCTCTCAACCTGTCGTCATAGCAGAGCTGCTGCAGCCTTCTGAGCATCTTTGTGGCCTCCTCTGGACCCACTCCAACACTTCCATGTCCTTCCTGTGCTGGGGGCTCCACAACTGCACACGGGACTCCAGGTGCTCTCTTCAGACGCAGAGCAAAGGGGCAGAATCCCCTCCCTTGCCCTGCTGCCCACACTGCTCTTGCTGCAGCCCAGCATACAGTTGCAGTCTGGGCTGCACTCGCACTGTAGGCTCATGTTGAGCTTTTCATCACCCCAGACCCCCAGGTCCTTTTCCTCAGGGCTGCTCTCAGCCATTCACCACCCAGCCTGGATTTGCAAAGGACTTACTTCCAATATCTCCAAGGACAAACTTCCCAGTAGATTATAAATCTCTTAATATCATCCCCTGCTCATCTAGAATAAGCCTAAACTCAATCAATTCTAAGACAACATAGGGTAAGTTAGAGTAGACCAGGCCCTGAGAATATGGGCAATTAAGTGTGCACACTTACTGTAACGTGCATCTTAAGTTAGCTATCAAGCGAGACAAATGTGATCCATCATTTCTGATCAGTTTAGAATATGGAAAGAAGGAAATAAAAAAGTCAGGAGAAAACAACGAAAAAGCAAAACAGCACAAAAGAAGTACATACAATCCTAGCAGTAACAAGAAGTGAGATAAAACCAGACCTGCTAGCTCCAATCCTTTCTCAGTCACAGAACTGAAAATCATGACACTAAAAATCTGCGTTTCTAACCGAAATCATGAGTGCAATCTGCAACATGTAATGGAAATCTAAACCAATAGCGATTAGGATTTTTTTCCTCCAGTAATTATCATATTCACTTCATATTAGTTGCTTCATAGATTTATTTGGGGTTTTAGTGGGGTTTTTTTTTTTCAGCTTGAGGGTTTGCCTTCTTAAAAGTTAGAGTTTTTGGGTTTTTTTTATTAGACCTGTGACTGACTCATTTGCAGTGGGGGATCAACCAAAGCTGGTTAAAATCATTACTTCCCCCAACTATGTGTTCATTTCCTTCATTTTTCTCAAACAGGAAGAGTTTCTTAGACTGGCAATAACTCATGATAGCTACCAATTTGCAACCTAGCGTAAAAAAGCAAACTGAAAATTGACCCTGCTTAGTGCTAGCACAATGTTTGCTGTCAGCTACAACAGTTCAAGAACACATCTCAGTAGCAACTGCTGTGTGAAAGGACCTGCAGGAGCACAGCAAAAGTTTTGAGCAATAATTGCTCAAACATCATTAGTTTACGTGACTTCAAAAGTCTGAGTGTCTCAAGCAAATGCTTTACTTTTGAAGATAGTTCTGTCAAATTATCATCCATGAGGAAAATCATAATACAACTGCTGATAACGGTGATAGTGCATCTCCACTGGGAGACTGTCCAATCTCATTTACAGAAATGAGAGACTAAACAAAGTCCCTCAAATCTTTCAAATATGTAATGTAATAGATTATCCAGTAATGTAATAGATTTTCCAGGATGGATTGATAAAATAATTTATTGTCTGAGAAAAGATCTGGAACTTTTTTGTGGGCTAATGAAACAGCCCTTCAGAAGGTTATATTTTCACTAAGTCAAGCATGCAGCTGCTGGTGGTTTATATCGTAAGTGCCAGAGTACTGAGTGTACTTACAGGCCCTTACTGGGTCCACTTTCTCCTAGGAGCCCCTGCACACTCTTTGGTCCAGTACAGGGACTCCATGTCATCTTGAGCCTGGCACCCAGACCTGGTCTGATGGCTGATGAAGGTATGCAGGTAGCCAGATCTGTCTTCTGAATGCACCTTGGACATAAGCGACAGCCTTCTTTTCAGTCCTCCTTCCTGTGTGGTTCCTGATCTTGACTTTCCACCTTGCCATGTCTGAACTGTTAACAGACCCAGTCACCAGCACCCTGTTTTACCCACCCTACTTCCCTGCAACAAGACTCGCTGAGGGCACTGCCTCTGCCTGGGGTCACCCTCAGCTTCCAGCTCATCCTCCCTTGTGGAGCAGCCTTGCTTTTGTGACTCCCTGACTGTATGAGTCCTGCAATAAGCCAATAACCACGAGAATGCCGAGACTGACCATAATAATGTTCAATAGCCAATGAGTCAGAGATCAGAAAAATTCAAGAACAATGACAACTGAAGCATGTAATTAGACTATTTTGTTCACCAGTGGTTGAAGTAAATTGTGTAGAGCAAATGCATGAAACAAACTCCAAAGATGCTGCTACAGTGAAAACCCAGCTTGTCTTGGAGCTTGCAGGAGTCTGTCTCTCTGATGAACAGATGCTGACAACCATGCATATGCTTCAAAAATAAAATGACTGACTTAAATCCTGAAAACTCTCCTCTGCTTAACTCATTTTCTTTGAACTTACTGAATGTCACCAATAAACGGTTACATTCAAGATGCCTCACTCTGCTATATTATAGTAACCTTCTTCATAGAACCAATGTAGTAAGTAGGCTCACACCTGTCAGCATTGCATTTCTGCTTCCACATAGTACGTCCTTTCTATTTCTCTGCCAGCAGGCTATGGTTACCTGGATGGGTGCTGAGCATTTCATTATTTCAGCAGATATCATCAGAGATCCTTTTTCCTTCTGACATTTCCTTTAAGTCTAAAATGTAATGCCTTCCTGTTCAGAAAGAGATTACTGAAGTGGCATAAACTCTCTTATAATAGATCTTAGGAAAAAGTTTAGACCTGAACAAAATTAAGCTGCTGCCCTATGTTTCAAAATTGACTAAGAGCTGTTGACTGCTCTGACAACCTTCCTACCCCACTCAGTCCACAAATCTGTGATGTGGGTGCACTGCATTGCTGAAGACCAAGATGAATGATTTCACAAGATATTTGCACTTCCTCAAAATTCTCTCAAAGTCATGGAAGCTTACTGCCAAGTTATCAGGATTCAAAACAGACACCATCTGCCTAGTCACTCTGCCTAGGATTTTTTAAATTATTATTATTTTTTATAGTAATCAGTCTGTACCACGATGACGTCCATGGTGACATTACAATCTAGTAAGAGCCATTGGATAGAAGAACTTCCGTGGCAGCAGCATGCAAAGATTATTGCTCATTTATATCTGAGTTTGGAGGTGCAATTATGTAACCTCTTATTGTTAACCTGCTGTCCAGGGCAAAGGCTTTATGCCTTCTTCTTCAGGTAACTGAAACCAATTTTCCTTTTCGCCTAACCCATTTACAATAATATGCTCTTAATTAAATAAACAGGAAGGATTAGAAAAGACTTCACAAAATGGCATTACCTCTTTATCGTAATCAAGGGCTTAATCCAGAAAAAGCAGAAATCAATAAATTTCAATAGAAATCTACATTCTCCTTTGTATCCCATTACACATAATTAGCTTATACTGGAACTGAAAGGGAATTAACAGAAGTTGTAAGAGAGAGCTCAAGGTTTCTCAAAACATCATAGAACAAAGTTTGCCAGTCTTGCATAAAGTGCTGCATGGAAATTAAGCAGCTGTAAAGCTACAAGAGCCATGTTATGAGCTCTGGAGTTCATATTATAAATGTTAACTTTTATTTTTGTGTTATCTCTTTAAATAATACTAAGAGACTTTGATTGGGCCAATTTTTGCTATAAAATAATTTTACCCTGTCCGACATACATATTTAGAAATTCTAAAAACTCTCCGTTTGTGTTTATTGAGACAAAAGAAAGCTGGGACCTCCTAGATTGTTTAGAGGCACTTTTCCATACTTGTAATCATCTCCTTCAAATACAAGAAGTTACACAAATGGACTTGACACAGACAAAAATGACATACATTATTTTAGCTTGTTGAATCTGTGGATAAGAAAGTACAAATGAATGGGGTAATCAGTAAAAAATTACAATGGGCAAGCTCTTGATGTTCTTTAGGGGATAAGGCAGATGGCCTCATGATCAGAAAGTGATGCTTTTTCTATAGTAGATTGATAGTCTGCCTTCTAACCTTCTCCACTTAGAATACAAGAAGAGCAATGAATGCATAACTTAATGAATAGTTGTATGACTTTCACAAGATGATGTTTCAATTCTACATAGCACAGTTAGAGGTATGCTTGATAGAATTACATGGATACCTTTTCCAGAATTGTAAAGATTCAGTGACAGAATCAGAGATGGAAAAAAATTGTTTGTTTTTAAAACAAATCACAAGGGCCATTTGCATGCTACTCACAAGGTTTTTCTTATGCCTTCCATTCCCACCATGATAAGTTGTTAGGTCAATTTTAAGTTAATTTTTTCTTTGTCTCATACGGGTATTCATTTCAACCATTTTTTCCCCCTTGATTATTCTATTTTTCCTTTAAATTTTGCATACACAAAACCCCAAAGTATTAATGCATAACAGTTTCACGAATGTCAGATTCTTATGCCCATTATGATTTAGCCATTTAAATTACCTAAGTATGAGCAGATGCAATTGATCATTACCTGGACTAATCTGTATTTCTGCAACTGTTTTCTGCATGAAAACTAAGGTGAGCAGTCAACAATTATACACAGAATTTTGTCATCCCTATAGACTTTCTTCTTGAAATGAGCTGGAATGACACATGATGTGATTTGTCTTAGTTTACTTTGGTCACAAAATGTGGTCAGAAAAATATGCTTTTTAATGTTTCAAATATAATAAAAAGTTAAATTCCCATCTTCCTATCTTACGTACTTAGTGTTTCAGTACGTCTATCTAATGACATCTGAGTAGATCCCTTTATAGTTGAACAAAATCTGACGTAAACCTCTAAGGTGTTCAGAAGGGAAAGGTTAAAAAAAACCCAAAGTTTGTAATCAGATTTTGACCGGGTTTTATTGGAAATTAACCTGACAAAGAGATTGCAACCAGAACAACTTGAAACATACTCCTCACTCTTAAAGAAAAGAAAAAATAGCTGTAAGACACCTGAATTCCTCTGTCTCCTGGGACAAGCCAGTGAAGGATGGTCAAAGACATCTATAGAAGCAGTTTACCATGATGTCAAAAACTAAATGCAAAAACGCCTTGAAGTAAAAAAGGAGAACCTTCACTAGATGAAGACTACAAAGTGCAGCAACCCAAGGTATCATCCTATTACAAGGTGATACCTAATAACATACACAAGTTTAGAAAGAAAGGAAAAAAAGAAGGTAACAGTGATCTGATGGAAAAAAGAAAGAGCCGATGAGAAGCACAAGGTCAGTCAAATGGCATACATAAGTTTTATTATCAATTTTATTTGGAAATAAAATCCAATCCCTACCCTCGAAAATGGTAGACATTTACCATGAGAGTCACATCACAAACTCTGTTAAACTTTGTTTCAGAACCAGTGTGGGGCTTTTTTTTCATTTCAAGTTCACCACAGAAGTGGTTGCTTAGAGAAAATCCAAGATCATGGAATCATAGAATGGTAAGGTTGGAAGGGACCTCAAAGATCATCTAGTTCCAACTGTCTGCCATAGGCAGGGACACGTCCCACTAGAACATGTCACTCAAGGCCTCGTCCAACCTGGCCTTGAACACCTCCAGGGAGGTTGTGGAGCACAGAATCACCCAATATGATCTTCAATCACACTGGGTGATTCTGTGCTCCACAACCTCCCTGGCCAACCTGTGCCAGTGTCTCACCGACCTCACTGCAAACAACTTCCTCATTATTCCCGGTTTCAATCTCCCCTCTGACACTTCAAACCCATTGCCCCTTGTCCTGTCATTGCAAGACCTTGTCAAAAGTCCCTCCCTAGCCTTCCTGTAGCCCCCTTCAGATACTGGAAGCGGTGGGTGTGCATTTCCGAATCTAATATGAAATATTTTCATTTGTTTAATTAAACATATCTTCATCTCATCTAGAATTCAATATAAGATCTTAATAACTCATTGATCTCCTGTTCTAAAGGTCCTTTACCTTCCTCAAAATATTTGTTAAAGCAACTGAACTCAGGATACTCATTTTCCCAAATCTGATGAAGAATTCATTTTGTGATATTTTTCCTTTTGTCAGCTGCAAACATTCAATGCCTGAACCAAAATTTGACATTGGCAAAAACTAAGAGTATTCAATATGTTTTAGATCAGTTTCCCAGTTACAGAACTATTTCCAGTTCTTTTTTACCCCCTCTCTTGCAATTGGCAGAAATCATTCTAAAAATACAGCTAGGAATTAAAAAAAAAACAAAAACAAAAAACAAAAAACCACAAAAAACAAAAACCCAAACAAACAAAAAAACCCCACTTTAATTTTTATAATCTTTCTTAATGCCACCACATTTCACATTTGCTTTAAAATAAAGGAGGTTGCATTATGGATCAGTGGAGCATCAGAGCATCACTCCGGGCTAGCCATCTTGTATGATCGCAGACAATGTAAAGATAATACATTTCTATGCTCTCAGTTTACTGCCTTTCGATCACGCAAAACAGTTTGCTAATAAATAAATACATGCTTCACACATTTATAGTGTGGCGGAGAAATGTTTAAAGTGCACGTAATCAGACTATAACCAAGATTTAAAGGAGGGAGGGAGCAGCGCGTTGAGGCAGAGCGGCTCCGCGCCCCGGCTGCTGTCAGCATCTCAGCGCTGTGCTCTGCTGCCACCTGGGCCGCGCCGCCGGGCGTGCAGGCAGCGCTGCTCTATGGCCGCGCCCGCGGAGCTCCCGCAGGGCACCTGCAGACGTCGCCTCCTGGCTGGGCAACCTCAGCCGGGCAGGTCTTGCCACGCTCTCCACTTATGCCACTCGCTGCTATAAACAGGACAAGGATATACGTAATGGCTTAAAAGGTCTAGGTTTTCTTCTGGGGAGGCACTGGGAGTTGTTCTCCAAGGAGGTTTATTTAGCCGTTGTGTTTAAATGCAAAACTTGGAAACGTGTGTGGGAGGAGATTTTTTTCCCCCTCTGCCCATTTGCTTATTGTAGGATTCTTCCCCTTCCTTGTCCAGCCTTATCTTATTCATTTAATGACGAGAGCACTCAGATTTCTCTTCATACGTACCAACTTGCCTCCTTGTCCTTCCTATGCTGTGGCCACTGCGGATCTGGAAGGAGCCTGGGAAGGAGCTCCCACCAGCCTACATCCACATCCAGGCTCTCAGTGTCATTCAGCTGCAGTTAGAGGTATCCTCCCCTTCTTTTTCAGAGGGGGTGAGAAGCAGAGAAGGGTTAGAGACCCATCATAATTTAATGAAAAGAAATATAAATTAATATTAGAAAAGCAATGGACTTTGCTAATTTTCACATTTCCCTCTCCACATCTGCATGTTACAGTGCTACAGCATTGTCTTGACATCTGGCTCTGCGTTGTTGGTACTGAATTTGAAAAGCTTTCATGCACTTATTTTCATCTTTGAATTTCACAAGCTTTTTCCTCTCATTTTTAAGGCTCTCTTCTGCTTTGGAGGAAATATGTTCTGGCATGCTGGAGTTTGCTGGTGGTAAATATTTCCTTTCACTACAAGGTGCATGTGTGAAAAAGACTGGGTTATGTTTTTGTCGGGTTTTTTTGTTTGTTTGTTTTGTAAATATGTTTCTTTCCCGCTTGCTCCTTTCTCTGCTGTTATTAATAACCTGTAAATGAGCTGAATCTGGAGGACTGAGTAAAATAACACTTCTGGACCTGTGTTTTCAGCCACACCATGCTGAAGAAAGTGCAGAAGTTCTATACATGCCTGTGTGAGAGGGATTCGAGCAATGTATATGGCAGTTTGCACATCAGACTCGGTGGAAAATTAGGGACTACAGGTGACTCCTCAGGAGATTTTCCCAGCTCCTAACCACAGAGGAGACATATTCAGCTGTCCAACTGCTCTCCAGATCTGGCGGTTCTGATGTGTTTCCACTGAAAATAACCACGAATAGCAAATGACACGTAATAAAAAGTCCCCAGCCAAGTAGCCGTGCACGCTGTGCTTCCTCTCAAGTAAGCCATTCCCCCGTGGGCTCAGTCTCGGTACTTGGGCAAGAGGAAGGGCTGAAAAGGGTTAAGCCATTGACTTGCTTGCTAGGCAAAGTTTGAGGCAGAGTATGACCGAGGCTGAGCACGGTGCAGCCCCGCTTTCAAATCTGTCACCCTCACTTAGGAGCTCTGCATCTCCTGGTTGTCACCGGTGAATAATGATCACACAGTGATAAGATCGCTCCACGGCGTTGTGCCGGAGCCGCCGAGGGAAAGAGAAGAAAGGAAATTACAAGGCGTTTAACTGCTTTAGCAGGGTGTTCTTCGGTGTCATCGGTGAGTGTCAGGGTCAAATGACTGGCTGGATAACAGCTTGGAAAGAAAATTTCCTTCCTCCTTTCCTGGAGAGAAATCCTGGGTGATGGTGACCATTGGCAGCTATGGGAAACACAGACATTGAATGGTCATCTTTAAAATAATACCATGCCGGAGCCCAGCTCTTCTACCACTTTCTTCCCTTTCAACCTGCCGGACCCGGTGGGCTTTGGGTGACCTACCAAGAAGGACCCACCTCTGCAGCAGCAGGTAATGGCTAGTTAAGTCACTTTCTGGATTAAGACGATCTCTATTCGACGAAAATGTGTCCTGAATATCTTTCTCTGATTTGAAGTGGGGCCGCTTCAGGGGCCCAGGGCAGAGAGGGGGAATGGCACAGGTATAATTCCTCCTAACCATCCTGAGCCTTGGGGTCAGTGCAGCAGCCTGCAGCCTTGCAGAGTTTTTAAGCATTCCCACTTTCCTCCGTGACTGGGGGCATAGAGAGCAGAAATAACTGTGAGCAACAAAGATCTGCTTTGCGTTATGTGATGTCGACAGGTTGCTAACATTGGGGACGTGAAGAAAGAAGGGATGGGTGGACAAAAGCTGACTTAGAAAGCGGATTTTTTTTTTTTTTTTTTTT
>VWYK01029467.1:0-13799 GCA_013399775.1 Semnornis frantzii | reverse complement strand
GTTCAAGGCCAGGTTGGATGAGGCATTGAGTGCCCTGTACTAGTGGGAGGTGTCCCTGCCTATGGCAGGGGGTTGGAACTGGATGATCCTTGAGGTCCCTTCCAACCTTACCATTCTATGCTTCTATGTTTCTATAGTCTTTAATGATCACAATATCTATGTAATGAAAGATGAAATCCTACTACAGAATATGTTGGATGTCCTTGTGTCAGGTTGGCTGCTGAATTTCTTCCCCTTTCTTTCCTCTCTCTCCCTCTCACTAATTCAACAGATGTATGAGAATCTAAAATTGAGGCATAATATGGTGTGCCCTAAAAGAAGAGATACACAGAATACTTGATAGGAACTGTAATCTCATCTTGGGAGAAGCAATCCTAACTGTTGAGAGGCATAAGAGTCAAATTGTTCCACAAAATTGCAAGTCCATGGTAGAAAGAGAAGTATTATTTAATTCCCTTGTATTGTTTTAACAGTGGTTTCTGTTTGGATGTATATGTCAGGTGACTAAAAGGGAAGGTAACATGAAAACTAAGATAGGTGTTTAATTAGGGGAAACCACTGAAGAGCAACTGAGGTTACAGCTTTTGATGTTTAGAAAGGTGCTGTATCAATCCTAAATAACCTAGAAGGAAGTTTCATTAGCATGCACTCATGTTCGAGAGGGCTCTCCAAATGCTCTCCTCCCTATAAATAGCTGCAAAGCGATAAGAAGAAAATTTGGAATAAAAAAAATTCCTCCACCACTTGCTGAGTTGTGTAAACTTCCTACTGCTTCAGGTGCAGATGATCAGAACTGGAGATGAATGGTCGTGGCAGTAGTTAGATTACTGCAAGACTTCTGGTGCTTGGACTCTTAAGGCTTTCTAACCAAACAACTCACTGATAACATGCTGTGAGCTTAATAGTGACATATAGCTGCTGCACAGTAGATGAGATTGCTGATGAGATTTCTTCTTCCTTTTTTTTTTGACAGGAGACCAATCCTTTCATCAATTTGCAATGCCAACTGCTTTATCCTAACTGAAATCTAGCAGATCTTTTCATCAGGGTGTCAGAACCACAACTTCAAAGTTTCATGTCCCCTGCCATGCTAAGGTTCATGACTATCCCATGCAGATAGAATCATAGAATCATAGAATAGTAAGGTTGGAAGGGACCTCAAGGATCATCTAGTTCCAACCCTCTGCTGTTACTATGTACTTTAATACTTAAGCAACTTTTGCTTTTGTAAGGCTAATATCACAGAAACAGTGACTGTAGAATTGGTGTCATAGTGCATTGTTTATAAATATACAGAAGTACCAAGACCAATTAAGAACTGCAAAGACTGAGGTATATAATAGAAATTGATATATTCTCAACTGGTGAAACCTAAATGAACACGTAAAGATCAAAAAAAAGTGAAGAAAACAAAAATGTTCTGCAGCCTTTTTGTCTTTTACATTCTTAAAGCTCAGAAGAAAATACACAGAAGACACTCTTGGCATAGGAGTGCTTTGTTCCTAAGCAGGTTTCCATTTTCTCTCTTATTTTGTTTTTCCAAATGTCAGTCCTACTTGTTTGTAGCAGGATTAAGTCAAGCTGGAAAGAGCTTCTCCCAGTAGGTGCTAAACCAAATTTCCAGTGGCTAAAATTTCCAATTGCCAGGTGTTTCACCATCTGATGTTATAGTTCTCAAAAGTCAGATTTGGAGTATAATACAGAAGGAACCTTTAAGATTAGAACACTTATTTTACTTGTAGGCCATTATCATTCCTATGTGTTTTCCCTATAGAGCTAAACTTCTGCATACATAGTAAAAAACACACTTGTGGAAGGATATCAAAGTTCTCCTCTGTTCATACCTTGGCGCTCTGAAGTGCTGACTCAGCATGTTCTGTGCATCCTTGGAGGAGATCGTAGGATTTTGAGCCTCTGTAAAAAGTCTCATCAGGCTTGTCTGAAGGACCTCTTCAGTATCCTTCTCCAATCTTCTGGAAAACACAGCTGCCTACTTAGACACAAATCTATTTGGCTGCATTCCATACAGTAGTGAGACCTGCATGTCTGAAAGTTCGTTTGGAGGCCTTCTATAAACTCCACTTGGCTGTGAAACTTAGAATCATAGAATGGTAAGGTTGGGGTCTGACGAGAACAGAGTAAAGAGGGAGAATCCCCTCCCTTGCCCTGCTGCCCACACTGCTCTTGCTGCAGCCCAGCACATAGTTGCTGTCTGGGCTGCACTCACACTGCAGCCTCATGTTGAGCTTTTCATCACCCCAGACCCCCAGGTCCTTTTCCTCAGGGCTGCTCTCAGCCATTCCCCACCCAGCCTGGAGTTGTGCTTGGGTTTGTGCCTACCCAGGTGCAGGACCTTACACTTGGCCTTGTTGAATGTCATGAGGTTGGCCTGGGGACACCTCCCCAGCCTGTCCTCTGGATGGATCCCTGCCCTCTAGCAAGTCAACTGTGCCACACAGCTCGGTGTCATCTGCACGCTTGCTGAGGCTGCACTGATTCCTCTGTCCATGGCACTGACAAAGATGTTAAACAGCACTGGTGCCAGCACTGACCCCTGAGGGACACCATTTGTCACTGGTCTCCAGGTGGACATTGTGCCCTTGATCACCACTCTCTGTGTGCCACCATCCAGCCAATTCCTTATCCAGCAGTGCTCCACCCATCCAGTCCATGTTTTTCCAGTTTGGTGACCAGGATGTCATGTGGGACAGAGTCAAATGCCTTACTCAGTTACTTGGCAGTAATGGCAAAAGTGTCTTGATAGAAATAGAGTCAGTGTTCTGCAAATGAAACTGGAGTATTGAACTCCTACTTAATCGATTTTCACTCCACAGCCAAAAATAGTTATTTCCCCATCTACATCAGTTATATCCAGGTATATGCAATCAGCACCATTAACATGCCATCTCCTGTATGGCTTAATGAAGGCTGTGCAGCAGCAGAGTGCGAAGGCTTAGTTCCTCGAAGCCTTCTTGATTCAGTCTTTTACAATGAAAACCAAATCACTGAACAACAGAAAACGCTATGTACAAAACTGCCTGCATAGCTGTATAGTCTGATAACTTAGGTTAGTAGAAATATATGAAGAACTGATGACCTTGTGTCTAGGGACAACTTGAATCTCATTCTCAGAGCATCACTTGGTGGCTTCTCCTGGCTGTACTACTCATCCCTGAAATAGAAACTTTCTGGGTAGGAGTAGATGCCAATAGAAAACTAGTACAGCCTTTCTTAAATTGTAAACTAAAATTAATAAGTGTAGCTGTACTGGCTCATTTCTAAACCCAAGTAAACATGGCAAAACCCACAAAATTCAGACCCAGGTTTGATACTGAGCCAACAACAGCACTGCTAAGGCACTCATCTTATGCTTTTACCCAGATGAAGACAAGGCAGCAAGTCCTCGCTTGGTGTAATTGCAGTTGGCATAGCTCAACTAACTTCACTACATTTAAGCTATGTTATCTTTTGGGAGCTCACTACTGGTTAAGATAATAGCAGGAAATAGTTACAAAATGTTGTACCTCACTAGGGAAACAATAAGATTTGGTGGGTTGTAGATCTGCATTGTTCATAATGCTAATATTGTGCAGACTGCTACCAGATTCCCATAAGGACTTTAACACTTGGGTTTCATTTCTATCCATTTTCATATGATTATTAGTGATGTGTGTGTGTCATTGGACTGAATCTTCTTTTTGTTGGTACAGCTGCTGTTGATTCATCTGCACCAAAGAGTCTGCACACCAGTGTGAAATGTGAGTAGCATTGTTTTGGTTTGTTTTGAAAATAGGCCTGGCTCCATTAGTTTGGTTTGGAAATACTGATCTTCTTTTATGATGAAGGTGTTCTGAAGAGGCATATATATGCTGAATATGCATTACTGTGGTTAAGAAAATAGTATCTATACCACTATCTACTAGTGTCTAATCTAGTATCTCATAGAATGGTAAGGTTGGAAGGGACCTCAAAGATCATCTAGTTCCAACCCCCTGCCATAGGCAGGGACACCTCCCACTAGTACAGGTCACTAAAGGCCTCGTCCAACTTGACCTTGAACACCTTCAGGGAGGGAGCAGCCACAACCTCCCTGGCCAACCTGTGCCAGTGTCTCACCACCCTCACTGCAAACAACTTCCTAACATCCAGTCTAAATCTCCCCTCTGCCAGTTTAAACCCCTTGCCCCTTGTCATTACAAGACCTTGTCAATAGTCCCTCCCCAGCCTTCCTGTAGGCCCCATCAGATATTGGAAGGCTACTCTAAGGTCTCCTGGAAGCCATCTTCTCCAGACTGAAAACCCCAACTCTCTCAGCCTGTCCTCATAGCAGAGCTGTTCCAGCTGTCTGATCGTCTTTGTGGCCCTCCTCTGGAGCCCTTCCAACAGTTCCATGTCCTTCCTGTGCTGGGGGCTCCAGAACTGCACACAGTAGTCCAGGCGGGGTCTGACGAGAGCAGAGTAAAGAGGGAGAATCACCTCCCTTGCTCTGCTTATCTGACTTAATAGTGTTAGGTTCATGTTTACACAGATACCCTGCAGACTGTGTGATTGGTATATAAAGTTCAAGCAGTGTGGTTGTCAGAAGCATAAATTGGTTTAGTTTTCCAGTCTAAACTCCCTTTAAATCCCTTGCTAATCCACACTTTATTTTTATTTCCTTAACTGTTTCACGTATCTCTGGGCCTCAGGCACACCACAGCTAAAGCAGATGCTGAGGAATGAATGGGGTTTGGTGAAGAGAAGCTTGCACTGCAGCTTAACGCCACCTCTTGGCTGAAGCCTGCAGTGCCCAGTGCTGAGTCTCTGCCCTTCCTTTTTTGAAAGGAAAGTTGATGAAAAGCAGTACACTCATCCCTTTCCCTGAAAACAGAGAATTCGCTTTGGAATGTGTTTCAGTTTTCTGCCATTCACCGGGTCGTGAGGCATGTGCTGCTGCTCTGTGTGACAGCTATGTATGAGGGAGCATCCACCCTTTCTACATGCCACCCCCTTGCCTTTTAAAATTAAATTCAAAAAGCCAGAAATATGAAAGCTTCTATTTTTCCATAGTGCATGCATAGCAGGAGAACCATGTATCAGAGATCTGTGGTAGCCTGTTCCTCTGAGCAGAGTGTAATGTACTTTGAAGCAAAGATAGCTCAAAGGCAATGGTGAGATGCAGTTGTTCAAGCAAGATATACACAAGGCAAGAAGGCAAACCTAACTGCTTCCCATAAAGATTCAGAAAATGTTTCATATGAGATCTTCAGTACAGAAGAGCAAGAAAGCAAGTTCGGGATCATAACACATCACACTGAGAATTCCTTTCTCATTATTGTTTAACTCTTCATGCTCAACAGTATGCTTTTCTTTTTTCAATGCTGTCTTTTACATAGCAGTTTTTAAATAAGTTTTTTTTATTAATCATTTTATGTTGTGGTAACAGAAAGAATGCCACAGAAAGCTTCCTGAGAATGTTAGTTTGATAGAGAGGATCCTGGCACAGAAGCAGAACTCCCCTGCTTGAAAAGATCAAGATGACAGAGAATTTGTTCAGATACCTGTGCTAGCTGCAAGAGCAAGTTTTGCCAGATCAAAGGCAAACATTACCTGTGTTTCTTACAGTGATTGCCTAGGAAGGCATTCCTTTTACACAGCTAAGCAGGACTCTGCTGTTGTGTGAAGGCATGTATTTCTATCAGTTTAGACACTCACATTGAGCACAAGGCTCCTGATGCACACAGAAACCATAACATGAGATTTTCATACAGAGATGGTGAGGACCCAATCTCATTCTTGTAAGTGGCCCACTGAGGAAATGCAAATCACCTTTGCAGTTTAGCATTTATCCTCACTAAAAGATACTACATATCAGCCAAGTCCTTTTTCTGACAGAAATGTCTGTCTGGGCAGAAGAATTAGTGTCCCTTGAAGGATAAAGCTCAGAACTTAGAAGTCACAATGAAAAGGTGCATCTGAACTCATGCCTTCTGAAGTGTTAAGCCAGGAAACAGCACAATGGAAGCAGAATTGCTGCTAATGGGGTTGATGTGCAAATCATTTCAGCAGTGTAAAATGACTTTATGCCTACAAAAATCGGCTTCTGTTTATCATTTGCATATTCAAAGACACAAAATAAATGAAGGCTGTTTTGCCAGCCTACTGGAATAATAGGAAGATAAAACCAATTTTCTGCTTAGCACAAGATTACAGCAGTTTCTTCTTTTTATGTAAAATTTTCTCCCACAACAATCTCCCACTATTTCTATTACTAGTTGCTAAGAGTGGTTTGCTTTTAGACCTTGAGATTTATCAGAGCTTTGGCAGACAGATAAACATTTCGATGCAGTATGAATCCTTACTTGTCCTCAATCCTTACACTCAGATAGGTACACCCATATTTTCCAATGTGTGATCTTTGTTGGATACCACATGTTTCACTGGCAGGCTGCAAGAAGAAAATTCAGGTCACTTAGCAGTGATGCAGATATACGCAAACCCATTAGAAGAATCATAGAATCATAGAATGGTAAGGTTGGAAGGGACCTCAAAGATCATCTAGTTCCAACCCCCTGCCATAGTCAGGGACACCTCCCACTAGTACAGGTCACTCAAGGCCTCCTCTAACCTGGCCTTGAACACCTCCAGGGAGGTTGTGGAGCACAGAAGCACAGAATGTAATCAAAGATCACATTCTGTGCTTCTGTGCTCCACAACCTCCCTGGGCAACCTGTGCCAGTGTCTCGCCACCCTCACTGCAAACAACTTCCTCCTAACATCCAGTCTAAATCTCCCCTCTGCCAGTTCAAACCCATTGCCTCTCGTCCTGTCATTGCAAGACCTTGTCAATAATCCCTCCCCAGCCTTCCTGTAGGCCCCCTTCGGATATTGAAAGGCTAGTCTAAGGTCTCCTGGAAGCCTTCTCTTCTCCAGGCTGCAAAGTCCCAACTCTCTCAGCCTGTCCTCATAGCAGAGCTGCTCCAGCCCTCTGAGCATCAGAAAGAATAATAAAAGAGGAAAATTCAAACAGCTACAAAGATTAGTTCTGAAAAGACATAAGAAAATACAGCATGCAACACTTTGTTTAATTTTAAAAGCTTCTTTGCAGATAAAGCACAGTAAACAATTAGCTGTTCTGGCAGTCTGAAAAGTCACAGTTTTCAGTACCATTCTGTTCTGCTGCAGATTAAGAACTGTACAGACAAAAGGGGAGATGTGCAATGGATAGGACTTTCTCCTGAATGTCTTCAGGTGCATCTTAAAACTTCAAATCTAGGTTTCTGAAGGGCACTGTTTAAAATTTGGTGCATTTTTGGCCTTTTTGCTCTTTTAGATTTATGAAGTAACTACTGTTGCATCTAGTAAGGTTATCATTGAGTTTGTTGAGTTTCTTTCCTACAAAAAAATCATACTTGTGACCTTTAAATGTGGTTTCTAAAATGTTGTAAGTGCCAGCTTTCACCACTTTTTTTTATGTGAAGAGGAGACGGCAGAGGAGAGGAAGGAAAATGAGTCACTCAGCCGCTTGGTATTGCAGTTCTGAAAATCCCTTCCTAAAGCTCAGTTCTTTGGCTCCATCACAGACTCAGTCACCATTCAATGCAAGCCTAGTGGTCCAGAGTACTGTGCTCTGATTTTCTTCCCATTTTCCCATTCCACCAATGTGACTCCATCAAGGCCTGTTCTCTTGTATTGTTTTTCTTCTAGTTTTGCAGCATTTACTTGTGCTAGCAGAATATTGGGTAGTAGTGCAGCACAATAAGCACACCAGCATGGTGTAGGAAGTGGTCAAGTGCTTCAGGCTTATTCTACCCAAGTGAAAGAATCTTTTGAAGAAGAACCTAAAGTAAACCTGACTCTCTGGACACACCTCTAGGCCTCTGCAATCTTGGTCTTAAAGATAAAAAATATTGGTTCTCATCTCTCTTGAACTGTAATTTGATTACTAAGCCGAGGTCAACCACTTGAAGCACCAAGATGAGCAATTCAGATCATTACACCATTCCTTTGCACTTGTAGGAGTACAGTGTATATATTTACATGTATACATTGTGTATGCATTTAGCCCAGAGGAATTACAAGTAATACTATATGTAACTACATGAGGTCACAGGGCTGTTTCTGGTTCACCTGTCATGGAGTGTTGATCATGCAGTTGCTCCTCGTGCTGTGACTCATTTTTATAAATCTGGAACTTGAAGTTCCACACTGATGTGTGCAGAAACACATGCTTTAGGAACTGGAAGAGGACTTCTATTATACCAGCAGCTTTCTGGAAGAGGAGTTTTATTTTTCATTATACCAGCAGAGTACTTAAGTGCTTAGATATGGGACCTCAAGGATCGCTACTATAAGGTCTCCTGGAAGCCTTCTCTTCTCCAGGCTGCAGAGCCCTAACTATGGCACATAGTGGTCTTTTTATAGTGGTCCTGTATTCAGGACCAATACAAACCTGTATTCTTCCCTTTCTAATTCTCTGCACGAGACAGACCTTAGTCAAACTAATAATTTCCATTTGGGTTTTAACCAGTCTAAAATGAAGTTGCTTTGTGACTTTCATGACTGTAGCACCTGTGAAAAAGAACAAGTTGTCTCTCCTTGGGATCTCAAAAGCAGGGTCATTTACCTGGTGTGCAACAACCAATATACACGCAGAGCTCCTTTTCAAGGTTACAGTCCCTAGCAAGGCAGGCACTGTTTAAGCAAAGGAACCCGACTTACACAATGAAGCTCCAGATCAATGGTCCTCCTTAGAAGAGCAATGCAGTATATTTCACCCTAACCTCAACAGCATCACTGTAACTAAGGCATTAACTCCAAGTGTTTTCACTCAGATGATATCTAGGCAGTTAGTTCAAAGACTTACAAAATTGCAGTGCTTTATCTAAAGTCTGTATGAATTATCTATACAGGCAATTAGATAAACATAATTTTATCCTTTATAGATGTGGAATGTTAGCTGCTATTAATCTTGGGCAATTGAATGGATCATTTAGCAATCATTGGAAATTAATGTGTTTATATATGCAATTTTCTATCATTGCAAGTTTATGGAGCGTTAGTGAGAAGGGATTTAATAATAAATTTTACAGTCTGCAAAAAAAAAATAAATGTGCCTATCACTGTTACAAGGGACCTGCAATGAAGGGAATATCACTGCATCATTCAGTTCTCAGTGATTAAACAACTAAACAACTGTTCTGGTTTATAAATTCTTCTGCTCTCACTTTGCATCCTACACTATGCTAGCAGCTCCACTTGGGATATGAACTCTTTTTGGTAGCCAGTTAGAACAGAATGAATGTACATCATCCTCTTTCACAGGGAGGAAATTAAGGCACCAGAAACTAATTAACATACCTGTGGTCACACTGGAGGCTGTTGTAGAGCTGGGAATTAAATGATAAGTTTTCTGAGTCCCCAGTGCAGAGCTTTGGTTGCAAAACCAGGGCTGTTGAAAGGAGTATTTGTAAAAGGGGAGTAAGAGGTAGTGAGAGCTACTGGAGGGTGCAGAGGGCAGGAGTCATGACCATTCTGCACTGGCTACTTCAACTTTACATTCCTACTCTGCTGCCAAATGAGAAACCAGAAATAGAATCATAGAATGGTAAGGCTGGAAGAGACCTCAAAGATCATTCAATTCTAACCCCCTGCCATAGGCAGGGACACCTCCCACTAGTACAGGTCACTCAAGACCTCCTCCAACCTGGCCTTGAACACCTCCAGGGGGAGGGAGCAGCCAGAACCTCCCTGGGCAACCTGTGCCAGTGTCTCACCACCCTCATTGCAAACAACTTCCTCCTAACATCCAGTTTCAATCTCCCTTCTGCCAGTTTAAACCCATTGCCCCTTGTCATTACAAGACCTTGTCAATAGTCCCTCCCTAGCCTCCCTGTAGGCCCCTTTCAGATACTGGAAGGCTCCTGGAAGGTCTTCTTGAAGCCTTCTCTTCTCCAGGCTGAAAAGCCCCAACTCTTGTAGCCTGTCCTCGTAGGAGAGCTGCTGCAGCCCTCTGAGCATCTTCGTGGCCTCCTCTGGACCTGCTCCAACAGTTCCATGTCCTTCCTGTGCTGGGGGCTCCAGAAATCAGTCAGTACTTCAAAGAGAGATCAAGCACTGTGGAATTTCTCTTCAACTCCAACTTCTGGAATTCTTTTCCCCTTTAAATACCTCTGTACAATATCCATTTTTTGAAAATGCTGTTATCCCTCTAGAGACATTCCTGTCAGTGATCTGCAGGCATATATTATTTCTACTTCTGACCTTACCATCAATGTCCTTTCAGCACAAAATATAGAATGCAATTTTTAGTAATTCTTAGAATCTTGAAAAATCAAAGTAGTGCTGCTGGAGGTATCCTTCTGTTGGCTCACTTTTCACAGGATACATTACCATTGAAAAATCTGTACTGACACAAGGGAGGGAGGAAGATCTGGCCTTTTATATCAGAAATTACCTGAAACATGCTTTGTATGAGAAATAGGCTGGAGAAATAGGAGGTGCTCTAAGTGCCAAGAGTTTGCTCTTATTTGCTTCTACAGCAAGTTGTGAATACTTAGAGGTTCAGAGTGGATGGCTGTTACAGACCTGTGAGCTTGAACCTTTGAATATAGCTTGTTGACACTCACTAAAAGATTAAGGAAAGTAGACTACTTCCCTTATCTAAATAAAACAAATGCCCACTCTAGTCTTGGCTTGAGTAAGTGAAGAGAGTATGTTCTTTATTTTGATGTGGTCTGTGAAGGAATTCTGTCAAGTGATGATATCAGCTCCATTGATGTCCATGAATTTGTTAAGAAGGCAGAAGCAGTTACAGAAGATATGGGTTATAGCCAAAGACTTCAAGCAGTTCAGGACTGCTGGATGAGGTGATTTGTCATGGAGAGCTGATTCCTTCTTGCCTTCCTCTTGGGGAAATTCCTGTTAATGTCATTGTGAACATTCACATTAGCAAGCATGCAGAATTTGGCACCAAACTACAAAAGAACATGGCAAACAAAAGCAGGCAGTGTAGGTTACCAATGTTTTCGGAGTGTATCTGGCATGTCAGAGACTTTTCTTCCCCTATAAAATCATTGTTACTCACTCACTTGATAGTATTGCAGCATTTAAATATTGATGAAAACAAATACAGCTGAACCAGAGCTTGGGGCTTAAAAAAACCCACCCACACACTGTAGATTTATGTGCCAACACAGGCTTTCCATAACCATAGCAAGCATGGCAAAGAGCATCTGAAATCAAATCAAAGCACTTGAGCCTCACCCACCACTGGTTTCTGCTGAAGGAATCATCTTGCTTGCTCTGAAATGCCAAAATAAGCAGTCCTCACACCAGAGAGGGTATTACCAGTGCAGCCTGCAGCATCTGGCCCACAGACATGAGCATTATGAGTAGCTGTCCTTGCATCCCTTTGCATTGTACTAGTTAACCCCCTGAGATTACATCAGTTACAACAGTAGCAGCAAAAAATGAGAGAAAATGAAATATCAGAGAAGTTGACAGGTGATCCGTGATGACTGATGTGTACCTCAGAGTTTCATAGACACAGAGAGGATAACCAGCTGTGGTTATACAGTGCATTTTTACCCTGAGTCTTCTCTCCATTCATTGTTGTTTTACAGAGGTGGGTGGGAAAGGTTTATGTCCAAATGATTTTATTTATTTATTTATGTCCCACTTCACATTAAACTGTCCCAAAGGCTAACTTACCTTGCTTTGAGGAACACTGTGGTGGTTTTGGAGTTTCCCCTTCCCCCCACTATTCACCAGACTAACTCAGCTGGCTGGAAGTTAAGGAATGAAGCTATATTTACAGCAAGGCAAAATTTACAAGCACATATACACAATACATACAGAGTTGGGGTTCTTCAGCCTGGAGAAGAGAAGGCTTCCAGGAGACCTTAGAGTAGCCTTCCAGTATCTGAAGGGGGCTATAGGAAGGCTAGGAAGGGACTATTGACAAGGTTTTGCAGTGACAGGATGAGGGGCAATGGGTTTGAACTGGCAGAGGGGAGATTTAGACTGGATGTTAGGAGGAAGTTGTTTGCAGTGAGGGTGGTGAGGCACTGGCACAGGTTGCCCAGGGAGGTTGNAAAACCCCTCCTGAACAGGAGAACCACCCAAGAGGGCTTTCAAACTAAGTCCCCTCCTTCTTTCCACCCCCACCCTTACATCAGAAGTCATAGGTGCAGGGGTAAGATTACCAGAGAAAGAGACAGAAGCAGAGTGATTAGTTGAGGTTACAGAGGTTCAGGCAGAGATAGTTAATGCAGCAGCAGCAGGCAGGGACACTGACTGACTTTTTCTTGTTTTGATATCTCTCAGCAGAACCTGTGAGTGCTATAGACATCACTATTATTTTCTTTTCACAACTAATGATCTAATTTCTCTCATTAAAATATTCCAATTAGCTTCAAACCAGCACAAACATACACCTTTCTTTTAGGATTATTTTTTTCAGTCTTGGTAAATCTTTGCTTGTTAAACTGTGTTGTTTAATTCCTCTTCTGTCTGTAACAGCTTATAAGATGGAATAAAGACTTAACCATCTTTTTTAAGAACTAAATACTCAGATCTGTCACTATGAAGAGTATTTTCCAGATCTCATTATTACAGATCTTTTCTGCATCCTTCCCAATTGATAAATATTTCTTGAGAATTATAAGTTTTAGAGAAGGATATATAATTCTGGCAGCAGCTGTCCACCTGTTGAAGGAGAATGCAGTAAAGGCTCACTGGATTTACACTTGAGATTTCCACTCTACAGGCAATGAAGTTACACTGATTTGGGCTACACTGTCACTGTGGGACATTGCAGGCAGCTGTTTGTCTAGAAGGTTATTGTGTGACAGTAATTCTCAGATAAAACTCATCATCTTCTAGTAAGAGCCTGGGTTTTCTGAATGGAGATGCTCCACTACCCATCCTTTTACTAAGAGCCTGAATTTTCTGAGTGGAGATGCACCACTACCTCTCCTGAAGAGGATGCTGCTTACCTACCTCTACTTGCCTACACCTACCTTATTGAGTGGTGCAGGTCACCTTGTTACAGCAATCGTCCCTTTATTATTCATGAGTCTCTCACTGGTAATAGTTCAAGCTTTATGAGGAGTGATTTTGTTTTCTTCCAGATAACTCCTAGGAGTAATTTAGTAATACAAAAAATTTTCCTTGCCTTAGACATACCTGCCTTACATAGAGTCCTCACTCCCAATTACATTTTCAGCTCTGCCAGTTAGTCATTTTGTAAACACAAGCAATTTTGTCCTGTTCTAATTTCTCAGTCAAAACACTATGCAGAACAAAACCAGGGAGCTTACAGAAGTCTTTTAAACCAACACCTGGGTCCAGAGGAGGCCATGAAGATGCTCAGAGGGCTGCAGCAGCTCTGCTATGACAACAGGCTGAGAGAGTTGGGGCTGTGCAGCCTGGAGAAGAGAAGGCTTCCAGGAGACCTTAGAGTAGCCTTCCAGTATCTGAAGGGGGCCTACAGGAAGGCTGGGGAGGGACTATTGACAAGGGGCAATGGGTTTAAACTGGCAGAGGAGAGATTTAGACTGGATGTTAGGAGGAAGTTGTTTGCAGTGAGGGTGGTGAGACACTGGCACAGGTTGCCCAGGGAGGTTCTGGCTGCTCCCTCCCTGGAGGTGTTCAAGGCCAGGTTGGAGGAGGCCTTGAGTGACCTGTACTAGTGGGAGGTGTCCCTGCCTATGGCAGGGGCTTGGAACTAGTTGGTCCTTGAGGTCCCTTCCAACCTTACCATTCTATGATTCTATGACCTTTATCTCACTCAACCACAACTGGATTTTTTTTTTTTT
>VWYK01029461.1:5210-17164 GCA_013399775.1 Semnornis frantzii | reverse complement strand
TAAAGGGACATATACAAATAACTTTGAGACCCTTGTGTAGCATTAGGTTACACTGAAAGCTCATTAGATACTTTTAGAAATGTGTGAAAATACCAAGGAGCTTTGACAATGCAATAGAATGGTTCAGGAATTGATCATAGTTATTAGCACTAAAAGGTACATTGGGGTATGTAAGACTTCCTTTGCTTTAAGAAGTAATTACAAATATAACTAAATAAAAAATTCCTGAGGGAGAAGAAATACATTTATGTAAATGGGGATGAAAAATGTCTTCCTTATTGTAAAATAGGGTGGAGTTTTGTTGGGTTTTGGTTTGCTTTGTTTTATTGTTTGTTGATTTGGGCTTTTCTGGTGGGTTTTTTTCTTTGGTTTTCTGAGTTGTTGGTGGTTTTTAATGGATCGTTATGGATTTTTTTATTTCCTGTCCTATAGTCCTGAAACTGAGGTTTATTGTTCAGCTCGTTCTGAGAGAAAAATGCATCAGGTTGTATAGGATTCAGTCTTCAGTTTCTTTAAGCACCAAATCATACCTGGTAAAGATGCTGAGTGTATAAGAATGAGCAATTAAATGTTGTGGGTTTGCTAGATACTATTTCCGATGACAGGATAAGGAGTAAAGTGAAAATTTGCTTCCAGCTGAAGTCCATTGTCATAGTTAGAAGTGATTATGGGCACTAGTTTTCTTGTAATACAACCCAAGTTGATACAGGCAAGTTGGTATTTTGATTTGCTAGATGATACAATTAACAGTTTTGGTTTCCACAGCCATTTCTGCAGGAAACTGAGGCTCGTATGACACAAAATACTATCACTTAATTCTTAATTAATATGCTGATCCCATGTGTAGTAACCTTTGTAGAGAAGGTATTGAAAGTTCATGGCAGATGTTTAATGCAATTTTCTACTTCATTCCTGTGTGAAGATACATTTAATGTTATATATTAACCAAAATATAATTTTATACAACATGGGTCTTCATGGTGTGGTCTACTTACTATATGGGGCATCCTTTCTGTTTTTGAAATGCTCTTGTTCATGAGAATAATTTTCAAATGACCCTATTAAGGGAAAAAAATGTAATATCCTATGTACTAGAAGGTTTTCTGAATTGAACAGTCATCTCAGCACTTCACCTCTTTAGAAAAATTAAAGCATATTCTAATTTTAAATATAGAAGATTGGGGTTCTCTCCCTTACTTGGGTTTACTTCATGTAAAGAAATACTTCATTACTTTTTTGTTGCTGTTTTTGCTAAGTGACTGCTGTATGGATAGGACCTCTGTTTTTGTGAAGTCAGAATAGATCAAAACCACAAAACCCAAACACACACAGAAGTTCACAGTTCAGACACAGGTTGCCTTTTCCTCACACTTTTAGCAGCAAGGTGAGAGTTACACGAGGTGCTTAAGCGTAATGCCAGTAAGTGCAAATCCTGTGGTGGATAACATCATGCATATGATGGGAGGGATTGCATAGGCTGAGAACAGTTGAAGTGTAAGCAGATCATTTCCTTTTAATAGAGTAAGCTGGATGCTTCAGTCATTAATTCAGTGCAGCTTTCTAGTACAAATATGTAGGTGTGGAAGCAGTCTCCGGAGAAGAGGAGCAGTGCTGGCTATCAGACAAGTAATTTGAATGCCAAATTTCTGTGTGTACAAGTCATTGAATTTTCATTTGCAAAGACAGCAGATAGCATTGATCAAACTTATGTGGGCTCTATCAGTTTATTTTGTCATTACTATGAAATGTAAAGCAAATATTTCTTTTAGGAGGCCATAAGAACACAGGGCATATACAAGGATTGCAGCCAGGGGTTGTGATGATGATATCAGTATGATTTAATCAAGGATAATACACAATTACAAAGGGCTTCTCCCTGCTTGCCTGCACTGCTGTAGGTGTGGCTGAGGCTGGAATTTTTCAGCCTAACTACTTAATGAGTGGTGAATGAAATCACAGTTTTGATTTCAGCCTTAACAGCTTAGGCATCATGGGGGGAGAGGAATTTTAAGCACATAACTCTTAAATTTAGGCTGATTAACTGTGCTCTACTCCCTAATCTCTCATTCCTTTCACCATATAAGCCATCAATTTTAACTTCTCCCTCACCCACACCATTTAAAAAGTTATTTCAGAAGCTGATAACAGTTGAAGCATTGTCATTTTTCCCTTTCGTGTCTCTGTTCTCCTGTGTGTAGATTGCAACAGTGTATTATTGTGGACAGCAAAAAGTAGTAACTCCTTCTATCTAGTGTGCCTGTACCTAACATTGTCATGGCATGATTATCTTAAAGGATCAGTTATTCTGCTCCAAATATTTGTTATAATCTAAATGATGTTCATTTGCTGTCTTCTGGCATTCAACATGATTATAATCTCCACAATGATAAAATGTTTTCTTTTCATAGTGTTTTGTAACTACCCACTCACAACAGAGACAGTATGTTATTTACTGGTTCTGTGGTAGGTAACAATAGGAGATAGTTAACGTTCCAGAATTCATAGTTTCAGGGGAATTATGTATGAATGTATTAATTTAGAGGAAGTTTTTCCATGACTCAAGTCAAGCCCATTACATATGGCAAGATATGTGCCTTGTTTAGCTATAGGAGGTTTCAGGTATTTCTGCCTATTCTGAAAAAAGGTTAACCACATTATGATATCAAAATACACACTTAAGGCACTCATGTAACCTCGTGAGTTGCATTACTAACACCCCCACAACTTTAAATGCTTTATAATAGCTGCTTTCTGAATGGAAAATTCCATGTTACTGAAAATTCTCAGGGCAAAATATATTGGAGCACTGGAATAAGTCTATTTTCATATAGCAAAGCTTAAGTCACACTTTACAAGTTAGTTGTTACAGATCTGAGAACGCTTTGGTAGGTGATGCCGTTTGACTTTCCAGGGCTCAAACACACAGGACAGAATGTAGGTTACCCTCCTCTTCCCTAGCTCACTTCCCTCCCCCCACCCCCAGGGAAGAGGTAGGTGGGGGAAGTAAAAGGGTAAGCAAAAGACTTGAACAGAAATTAGAAGTTAAGAAAGTATTTTTTAACAAAAAATAAAGTATTTGGGGAAAAAGGATGTACAGAGATATAGGGGAAAGGGAAAAGTACAGATATATGCATGTGCTGGTTTGAGCTAATTGGAATATTTTAATAGAGAAAATTATACTATATGCTGTGAAAAGGAAAACAGTGGTGATGTCTGCNTGGGTCATTCTACAAAGTGTGGGGGGGCAGGGAACTCCCAAACTGTCACAATACAGAACCAGTTTGCAGATGGCAATGGTTTCTTTGAATGTAGGCCCTGACGTGTGGAGGTAGTCCAGGACCACATGGCAGGCCTGACTGCATGGTCAGCAGCTCTCAGGAAGGCAAAGGGCAAGAAAGCAAACTGGCAATTCCTCCCTCGTATATAGGGAGTAGAGAAGAAATGGGAGGGGGTACTATGACCCAAGGGACCCCTTCCTTGGTGGTTGGATTTCCTACACATCTAGAGGGTTCGGGTTTCCACCTAGTCACCTGGTAGCTCTTAAACCACAACAGTAGGTTGCTGTCATCCATAGGTCTTGAAAGTTACTCTGCTTTATGCTGTTGTGGACAGATTCTGAAACCTGACTGCAGTTTTCTATCTACAGTAGGTACTTGTAGTCACTGGTAATTGGATATTGAAGCATCACCTCTGTGTGCTAAATCAAGCTTAGCTCTGAGAAAGTTAGTTAACAAGCTTGAAACTTTAAAGGCACATTTGCATTGACATTCTGGTGCTGCATTCTTTATAGTAGCCTTCCAGTATCTGAAGGGGGCCTACAGGAAGGCTGGGGAGGGACTATTGACAGGGTCTTGTAGTGACAGGACAAGGGGCAGTGGGTTTAAACTGGCAGAGGGGAGATTTAAACTGGATGTCAGGAGGAAGTTGTTTGCAGTGAGGGTGGTGAGACACTGGCACAGGTTGGCCAGGGAGGTTGTGGCTGCTCCCTCCCTGGAGGTGTTGAAGGCCAGGTTGGAAGAGACCTTGAGTGACCTGTACTAGTGGGAGGTGTCCCTGCCCATGGCAGGGGATTGGGACTAGATGATCCTTGAGGTCCCTTCCAACCTTACCATTCTATGGTTCTATGATTCTCTCCAGACAACAGTGTGATGGACACCTTTTAGCACTGTTTGCGACATGAGACCAGTGTATTGCACAACAGAGCAGACATTGTGAAATGAAAGGAAAAGAGCTTGTCCAGGTGTGTCTCTTAAATGTCTCACAGGTGTTAAATAAAAGGAAGACCTGAAGAGCAATAGTGTGATACATAATTGTTCCAAAATCTGTAGTGTCACTGCTGATGCCCATGAGTAGCTGTGCTGCTGACCAGCCAACTGGATGTCACAGTCTGTTTGTATAATAAAAATTGGTAATGTCATCTATAGGCCTGTATGGGTGAGGAGATGTAAACACACAGTAAGTATTTTATATGGCAGTAACTCGAGGAAGTGGGCTTAAAGGCAAGGAAATGCACAGGTAAATCCTTGGCATCAATATTCCCTTACGATTTACATGTGCTAATTGCATGTACTAATATTAGAGCTGCAGTCCATATGCCAATATTCTTGAAATGCAATTATCAGCTGTGTGTCAGCCATATCATACCTTAAATTCAGTTGATAACTGATTCATCTGAACTTTACCAATTTGTGGAGGAATTAGACTGCTTCAGGTCTGTGGCATTAAAAAGACCACGGAAACAATTCCTGGTTTTGAAGATTAAAAAAAAGTTGCTGGATATATTTTCTTGGTGGGTTTTACAGCTTATTCATGTCTATTGGTAATTGTTAGATTGTGAGATGGCAGAATGCAGGTCTGGCCCCACAATGTTTTCTTTTAAATTCCCAATGCATGAAGTACAATAATGGCTTTTAAATTTGCCATGTCTCTCTTAGCACACCCACAGGCATATTTTGGATATAGTTTTGCATATTTCTGCTAAAACTTGCTCTTTAGTCTACATATAGAGATGAGGCTTGGATGAGAGGTTACTTGCTTTTATTTTGTAACTTGTCTTCATATGCTTTGGCAATGAGGAAAGAGAACTGTTATCCATAATAGCCAGAACACAACTGTTAGCAGTAATAGTTACAAATAGCTTGCATATTCAAAACAATGTAACTGTGAATAAAAACAAACAGCAATATTCATGTCACTGATAATATACTGTTTTTTAATAGCTCAAGGAAAACATGGAATTTTCAAAATTGCTTTCTAAACCCCCGAGCTTCCATGTAGGCACTGAAATGGTTGCATCAAGAAGTGGGTATTGGTTGTGTTTAGTGAACCCTCTGATGGTATTGATAGCAGTGCATATTATGAGTCCTTCATATGTAAAAATCAGCCTACATATTTTATTGAATGAGTAAGGATTTATAAACCTAAATGAAGGTATCAAGCTCTGAAAATTCTGGATGAACTTAATATATTAATTTCATATGTTGTGCTTGTTGTCTGGCTACAAGCATGTTCTGCTAAAACATATCTCAAATCCCACACTGACCTCTGCTCCTTTCACACTTACTAAACACAAGCGAATATTTCTTGCAGGATATTTCCTACCTCCTCTTCTAGTTTCTGATTCTCTGCACTGTTGTTGAGTCATCTGATAAAGGAAAGTGACTCTTGATGAATGAGGCTATAGCTACACTTCATATTTTATTTTAAAATTAATTTATTTTTTATTTTAATGTGTTGAAGGACTTCAAAAACTTAACAAGAACTTGTGATTGATTTTTGGGTTTTTTTGTTTAAAAACCCAGCCATACAATTTGGTATTTTTACAGTAATTACACAGAGATTCCAATTATCAAAATATCTCCATTGCAATATATTTCAAATTAGACCAGGGTTAATCTACATAAAATCAGCAGATATTTCTTCAGAATATTCATAGAGGAGTTTAATTTGTTATTAAAAGGATATAACATAAAATTGTGTAGAACATGATAAATTTTGTGCCTCGATCAGTCATTTAAATCAGGCAAACAGCAATGTCTTTGCCCCTCTGAAAAATGTAGTAGAGTTGTTCCTTTTGTGTACTAAGTAAATGCTTCTGCTGCCCTATTTTGAACGATAGCTTGATCTTGGATCTTAGCAACTGTTTCAACCTGCCGTGGGAAGAGAGGATATCAAATGTGTATCACAGAGTGGCATTGAGTAATTGTTTGGAGTAAAATGGGATTAGAGGGTAAATCCTATCTATGGCACTGACTGACAGATTTCATGGTGTGGTGAAACAGGATGAGGGGTAATGAAGAGAAAGTGCTATATCCTATACTGAGATTTTCCTCAATGGTTAAGACATGCCCCGAGTTCAAGAGAGATGTTGAGCTACTGGAACATGTCCAGAGAAGGGCAATGAAGCTGGTGAGGGGCCTGGAGCACAGCCTTGTGAGAAGAGGCTGAGGGAGCTGGGGGTGTGCAGCCTGGAGGCTCGAGGGTGACCTCATTGCTGTCTACAACTACCTGAAGGGAGGTTGTAGCCAGGTGGGGTTGATCTCTTCTGCCAGGCAACCAGTAACAGAAAGAGGGGACACAGTCTCAAGTTGTGCTAGGGGAGGTCTAGGCTGGATCTTAGGAGGAAGTTGTTCACAGAGAGAGTGATTGGCATTGGAATGGGCTGCTCAGGGAGGTGGTGGAGTGGCTGTCCCTGGGGGGGTTCAAGCAAAGCCTGGATGGGGCACTTAGTGCCGTGTTCTAGTGGACTGGCTAGGGCTGGGTGATAGGTTGAGCTGGATGAGCTTGGAGGCCTCTTCCAACCTGGTTGATTCTATGGTTCTATGCCATTTAAATTTTAATTTTAATATGGTTTAATTTAACTCATTACTTAATTTCTTCCACCAAAGTAGATTTGGTTTTTTGTGACCAAAAAGAGAGACCTATATTCTCAGCTGCAAGGGTTATATCTGTGTTACTCCTGAAACATACTGCCTCTATAGGTTGAGATGTTAATACCTAGAGATGCTAAAAGGTACCTAGAGATGCTGAGAGGTGGAAGGCCCATTGTCTGCCTTTGTTTGCATGTGTTAAATGTCCTTTGTATAAAGAGCTTTAAAATGGAGGTTATGTGAAGTAAACAGTGGATATAATATTTGTGAAGATACAGTAGTATGTCCAGGAGTGATAATGCTGGGTATTTTTGTGAGTGATATTTTTAAGAGAGTTGTCTCACCTGTCTTTGTCTTAAAGATTTAAAGTAGTTTCATATCCTCTTATTTCCAGAAGGTTTTAGATGCCTCTCGGCTGTAATGAACACACCAAGTTTTTTTAGGGTCTTTTATTTATACAGGACATGTTTGCCTGGCTCTGCAAAAGAAAACATATCTATATTGTCTTCTTTTTATTTTATCTAGTCTTGTAATCTTATTGTTCTCTTAATCTTTAGTTATAAAGCTGCATCGAATACTGAACCAATAGTCTATAGATTTCCTTTTATCAAATAATGTTAGTAATGCTGTACCACAGTAGATCACACTGCAGTTGAGACACTGTCATGCTGTGGTCTTCAGGTGTGTGACGGTTTGGGAGTTCCCCACCCCCCCACACTTTAAAATGACCCAGACTAGACCTCAGCCGGAGCTGGAAGTTAAGAGATGAAGCTCTATTTACAGCTCAGCACAATATACAAGCAAATATATACAGTATAGACAGGAATATTTACAGAAATATACAAGTTTAAGATAATACAGAAACACAACTCCCCTCCCAGAAATCAGAGACCCCAGGAGGGGCTCCCAACCACCCTTCCACCTTCTCCTCACCCCCACACCTTACCCCAAGGTTTGCCTTATGCACAAGGAGGATCGGCTGGGGAGGATTAGAAGAAAAGTGGTTAGTGAAGTTATTCAGCAGAGAGGAGAAGCCAGAGCTGCTAGAGAGCCCAAGAAGCTGCTTACCCCGTGAAACTGCTAGCCCAAGACCCAAGTGCCTCATGACCCAGACTGCCAGCTCGAGAGACTCTTATCTTTTTGTAACCATCTCTGCAAGCCTATGAGTGAAGTAGACATCACCATTGTTTTCCTTCACAGCCTGTAATATAATTTTCTCTATTGAAATATTCCAATTAGCTCAAACCAGCACAAGGTGTCTGGCTATATATGGTTTATTGTAACTGAACATTTCTGTTGTAATTTACTTTCTTTTTACAGGAATGAAACTGAAGCTTCATCCTTCCATATGGGATGGTAGTACAGGAAACTTCTGTTCTTTAAATCTATCACTTTAAATTCCATGGAACAGAGTTTAGTAGCTGTTAGTGGCCTTTCTTACTGTCTTTCCTCCAAACACATCTGAAGTAGGAAGAGTAGAGTGTGTGTTACCAGTAAATAAGCCAGATAAGTTGTTCTTTCTGCTTTTGGAGTGTGTGTGTGTATCCAAAAAGTTTCCATGTATTCTGAATCTTCTCTTAAATACAGCATACAAACAGTTATTTGAGAGAAAAAATAATTCTCCCAAAAGCTTCCTGAGTGCTCTTCAATACAGGTCTCCTTTCTTATGTACTATTAAAAGGTATGGCCACTAAAAGCAGCTGTTTCAGTACGTGTATTGGACTGATTGAATTGTTACACTGATCTGCATACCAGAATATAAGTCACATTTACTTCTGCCACTACGCAATGCATGTTTGTGTCCAGAGTAGTTAATCATGAAAGGGCTCAAAGTTAGACCAGAATGTACCAAGATTAGCTTGCTCACTGGCAAAAAAATCAATAACAGAGAATCTAATTATCGCTCGCTAGGACTTTGCCCGTGGTGAACCAGCTGTGAATTAAAAGGGGCAGTATCCTAACACACAGCATGATCAATAATCACTGAAACCTGTGTCAGGAAGGAAATAAGAGTTGCTTTCTCCTTGAAGAGTAAAGACATGTGATGATGTACATCCCCATGCTTGTGTGCCTTGTAATCTAATGAACCAGGGTCAGCAGCATGTTAATTCTAAGTGTCAAAATCTATGCTTAAGAAACCACCACTTTTATTTTCACTTGATGATAGCAAATTCATGAAGTTGGATCCAGAAAAACACCCAACAGCTACAACCTGTAGGAACCATGTCTGGTTGTGATTGACTTTCAGGGATTCACTATGTGTAGTGCAGACTTCAGGAAAACTCTAAAGTACTTCCTACATTTCCAGGACTTATTAGGAGAGTGTGCATTTATTCTAAAAGAAGTCCTTCCTCTTTCTTTACTTACAGTGTTTCAACTTATCACATGAACAAATCACCATCATTGGCATAGGCAATCTTTTTCAAGTTACAGATGTTGTGTATTTCTTGAACCAGTACTTCAGTTTCTTCAATTTTCTTGCTTCCTCACATAATTCAAGCTACTCCTGCATTTTTTTGGATCTATAACTAGACCTTATTGTAGATTTTTTTTTTTATTATTTTTTTTTTGTCCATGTGTAAGAAGAAGGATGAAGAAAGTTGAGCTCCTCAGGGTTTGTTAAGGGATGGGAACCAACCTTCTAAAATTGCATGTCTAAATCACAGAGTAGACAAGAAGGAATAGAAAGGTTTAATTTATTTTTTTTATGCTTGTCTACACAAATCTTGTCTAAGGTTTCTTAGCTGGAATTAAGATGGTGTTCTGTTTTAGAGGGAGACCAAATTAAGTAGTCAAAGAACACCAAGGAAATAAATTAAGATTTTTCCCCTGTTGTTTTCATCTTTGGTGATGTGTCCCACTCTTCAAACTCTCTGTGTCTTGCTTAGGACTGATTTCAGCTAGATTTCTTCAAGATCTCTCTCTCTTTGTCATGACTTCTATAGTAATGATCCCAATAGCTTTTAATTTTTAATGTTACTAATTTTGATTCCACAACTAGTTGAAAGGGAATCTCCCAGCTTTACTGCATAGATGCTTTTTACAGATAAACTTCTCTTTTATCTGACCATTACTGTAAGGGAGCTGACAAACTTAAAACAGAAGTTCAGAGGAAGCTTCTAGGGAGTGGGACACATGATTTGGTTATAGGTGACCATGTGCAACATAATCATGGCATATTTCTTCTGTCAGAAGAAAGGATCTATCTGGCCCATTCTCTTTCATAAAAAAGACCATCAAATGGAAAAAAAAACCAAACTTGCTCTAGATAACCAGAACTGTTGATTATATACAGCTCTATGTATTGGCTCTGTTACTGCCCAGCAGCAGTTCAATGGAACACTTTGTGAAAGTCGAAGCATAGATTGTTGCAGTCCTGCTATTTTTGTAGCTAGTATAAATAACATTGTGCAGAGTTGTTATGAAACATTGATTTTGTTTGTAACGTGGAGCTAGAGGAGATATAAAACCTAAGTGCCAACAATTAGCCATAAAATTTGGACTTAATAAATTAGCAAATAATGATAGAGGAAAAAACAATAGTTAATACCTCTGTTAAACTTAACTTTTTGGTGTCATGGAGCTAGAGGAGGTGTAAAACCTAGATGCCAACAGTCATCCATAAAATTTGGACTTATTAGCAAATAATGATAAAGCAAAATACAATAATTATACCTCTGTTAAACTTATTTTTTGGTATCGTGGAGCTACAGGAGATATAAAGCCTAAGTGCCAACAATCATCCATAAAATTTGGACTTAATAAATTAGCAAATAATGATAAAGGAAAATAGAATAGTTACACCTCTGTTAAATTTATTTTTATTTTGTAATGGATGTGGATTTTACATAACTGTAGGACAGAAAAATACAACTACCTTAAGAAGTCTGCCTCATCTTTTTGTGCTGTAGTCTGCTGTAGTACTCTTGTTTTTTCATTCTGTTTTTCACTGCCTTTGGTTCTCTGCTGGTCTTTTCTGCACATCAGCCAGTTTAGGTCTTGAAGTTGTTTGACTGTGTAATCTGGGTTTGCTGGTTATTGTTTCCCCCATCTTCCAACAGCATTACTTCTACTTAAGTGAGTTAGCACTCTCCAAACTTGGCCATGACATTTTATGCATCTTTCTTACATGCTTTGCATACCTCAAACTCAGCGTATCGTCCCAAATCTCAGTCCATCAGACTTAAATATTACCCTTAACTTCTCTCAGTATCAGTTGACACAACTGTTCAAGGTGTTGTGATTCCTGTTCTTCTGTTAGGCTTACATGGTTCGTATGAAGTAGTTGTCTTGGGTATTGTGTAAGTTTGGCCCTGGCTGGGAGGCAAATGCCCACCAAAGCCTCTCTATCACTCCCCTTCTTGGATGGACAGGAGAGAGGGGAAAAGATAAATGCCACTAATAAGGCAGAAGCAGCTTAGTAACAATAAGCACAAGCAAAAGGCCTCATGCAGAAGCAAGAGGAAAGAGAGCTGTTATTCTGCTTCCCTTCATCACGCAGTGGTCAGTTATTCCTGGGAAGCAGGGCTCTACATGTAGTGGTCTCTCTGGATGAATGTCCCCTCCCTTCTTTCACTAAAGTCTTACATCTGAGCTGATGTCCTATGGCATGCAATACCTCTTTGGTCAGTTTGAGTCAGCTACCTCAGCTGTGTTGCCTCCCAAGATCTTGCCCACCCCTCAGCATACTCTTGGGGCAGGTTGGAAAAGCACAGCCTGGGTGCTTGTTCAGCAGTAGTCAAAAAAACTGATGTGTTACCAATGCCCAGATACAGCATTGCAAAACACAGCACTAGAAAGATGATCTGAGGAGGATTAACTCCAGCCCAACCAAACCCAATACAGATATAAATTATCTTCCCATCACTTACATAGCATTTAACATATAGCTGCCTCATGTGAGTATAAATGCTGCAGATCAAATGCAGATTATACACATGGAAACCAATCCATTTGCTTTTGGCCTATAAACAAAAGGGGCATCTGTGACGGTTTGGGAGTTCCCCGCCCCCCCCCACTTGTAAAATGACCCAGAGTAGATCTCAGCCAGGCTGGAAGTTGAGAGATGAAGCTCTATTTACAGCT